>JBBPCY010113504.1:0-18593 GCA_037974405.1 Brachyalestes nurse | reverse complement strand
AGCAGAATGAGGTGCTTGTGTAGGAATTTAACAGACACTGGCATGGAATGGTTGTCATACTCATAGAGATGCTGATTAAAAAATAAATTGCAGTGTCTTATATACTGGGTTTATACGGTGAATATAGTGGGCCGTAATTATACTGAAACTCATAAAAGTCAGCTGCTCATTTAAGGCACAAAATTATAAACCCCATTTCCAAAAACGTTGGGACACTTTAAAATGCAATAAAAACTCAAATCTGTAATTTGATAATTTGCTTGAACCTTAATTCAACAGGCAAAAAATGGCAAAATATTTTCAGTGTTTCAGTGTTGTACATACCAATATTCTTCACTTGACTGCTGATGCAATATTAGCAAAATTTCTAGATGTGAAAATTTACTACAGTGCACATATTTATAACTATCCGTATATGTTCTCATACCGATATTCCGTTAGTCATTGCAAAGCACATGACTCCTTAAAGAATCTGAAGGTCATGATTTTTTTTGTTGGTATAACTAGATTCCTGCGTAAATAAATCATGGTGTAGGGGTACATGCAAGGTGTTTTGAGGCCAAATAGTGCCCACAAAAAAACTATTTCTTCAGATTCACCATTTCAATATCATTAACATGCCATTTAAATATGTAAATCTTCACTGGTGAGTTTGGGTAGTAAATAAAATGTCAATGTTTATGTTACTGAAATTACAAATCTATACAAAATGCAAACGCTCAGAGAATCTGATTCTGGTTTTAGCATTATAGTCTATTAACAGTAAAAGACTGAATGCGGTTGAGGCGTGCAGTCTGAATCAGATTATTTGTCATGTTATAAATCTTTTAAATCTTCCTTATTCTGTTAACTTCCATACATTAGAGTATATAAAAATGAAAGGTATACAGTATTCTGTACATGTATGAAATATAAACACAAACAAAAACAAGAAAAGTTATATCTAGCCTACAGTGCTGTAAAAAAAGTTTCACAACTATAGTAACACTTTCACTGGTCGCTGTTATCACCCTCCCTCTCCTGGCCACCATCCTCATCCTCCTGGCCGCCATCCTCATCCTCCTGGCTGTCGACGCGCTGCTCTCTGTTCGGCAAAGATTTTTGTCGGATATTTTCCCTTACGATGCAGCGAGGAAAGAAACGGTGCAAATGCCTCAACCATCCCCTACACTGATCCCCTGAGATGTCCTCGCACGCAGCATCCAAGGACCTCTGGTCTTGATCCTGATGTTCATACACTCTCCACCTCCAAGCAGAAAAAACTCCTTAATCGGACTGAGGAAAGGAGAGTATGGTGGTAGTAGCTCCATGAGCATCCTTGAATGGGTAGTGAACGAGGCCCTGGTGAGCGCCTGTCCCACACAATCACATAGCGTGGTAGGTGAGGCCCTTCGAGACCTCTCTCATTTTCTGGGACCAGATCAGTATAAACACGATCCTAGAAAATGAGGAGCTTTTGAGTGTTGTATGGGCCTAAACTGGGGATGTGTGTGGCCACACGATTCTCAGATATGGCAGGACACATGTTTGGCAGCATTCACAACCACAGACAGCACCTGTCAGGTAGCTAAACAAACTGTTTAGTTGATCAAGAAATCCAAGAAATGCATATATGGTGTTCATGGTTCTTGACTATTTTTGACAACTGAACAGACTATTGTGCATATGATGACTTACACAATAAAATCATGCTGACATGTTTTGGAGAGAACAACCATTGAACTGAGAATTAACTAATCAGTTTAGATCAGCAAGATCTATTTATTTGGAAAATGTGCTAAATGTGGGCTCACTGTGCTAACTGTAGGCTACTTTGCAAAGACGCACTGAGACACTTGAGACATGTACTAAGACATTTGCAGTTTGATTAAATCATTCTGTTGTGAACAATTGCAAGGTGGTTCGGAGATTTATTATTTTGAGAATGTAATTTCTGTTTCAAGAAATTAGCAAAACCAATGGAGAAAAACTGTAATACACTTTTTGGACAAAAATATTGGGACACGTTTTTTTAGGGTTTTGGCCCCTTGCTTCCAGTGAAGGACAATCTTAATGCTTCAGCAAACCAAAAGACATTTTGGACAATGCCATGCTTCCAACTTCCTGGACACAGTTTTCGAAAGAACCTTTTCTATTCCATCATGACTGTGCCCCAGTTAGAGCTTAGATCGGGCCCAAAAAATGAAACCCGACCCTACCTGAGCCCAGCCCGCCCGACACATTAACTGTAATTATCGGCCCGCGCTCCGAACACACTATGGTCCTCCCAAATAGGCTAATTAAGTAATAATTAAAAAAAACAAATGCTTGACCCGAGGATAGTGACAGGAAATATCGGGCCGACCCGACCCGGGCTCGGGTTCGGGCAGAGAATCGAAACTCTAGCCCCAGTGCACAAAGCCAGCTCCACAAAGACACATCTGGATTTGTGTGGTGTGGAAGAACTTGACTGGCCACACAGAGTCCTGGCCTCAACCCCATCCAACACCTTTGGGATGAACTGGAACAGAGATTGCGTCCAACATCAGTGTCTGACCTCATAAATGCTCTACAGAATGAATGAGCACAAATTCCCACAGAAACTCCAAAATCTTGTGGAAAGCCTTCCCAGAAGAGTGGAAGCTGTTATAGCTGCAAAAGGGGAACCAACTCCATACAGTCTATGTATCCGAATGCAAAGCCCCAGCTGGTGTAATGGTCATGTGTCCCAATACTTTTGTCTATATAGTGTATGTGGCTAAGCTAGCTAACTAATTAGCAAGTATGGCTCACTTGATAAATATTCCTTTGCTACTGTTTACTTGTTGAAATTTAGGAGAGGATCAGCCAGTCACAGTGGACACAAAATCCTTTTGTGCTATAGACATGGTGGAAATACAGACAATGTTATATAACTGATAATACAAAAATCTGTGATACATGGGACAGGCCCCCAAAAATCATTGTAATCATTCTCCAACATCCATCAGTCTTAAAATCCAGTGTTTCCTTCCTCTGGATCTGGTCCCTCCATGGAGTAGTAACATTGCATCTTCACATCTCTTGGCTTTAGAGAATCTCCTGCACAGGTATTCTTGCCAGAGAAATTTGATTAGTTTAAACATTTAAATAGATGAAGAAAGAATCAGAAATAACTCAAATGGAAGCTGGCTTAATTTACCTGGGGATCCTGATGGGATGGGTTATATAATGCCACATTTCCAGCACTTGGAGGGTTCTGTGCTTGGTTCAAACTCTGTAAAGGTGTTCATGATGCATAATGTTTACAAGTAGAGTTTATGCAGAACCTGAAATCAGATTTTAATCTAGGCCTGTGGTTCTAAATCTTTAGTCGGGTTATAGCCCTTGCACATTTGAGTGATTTCCTGCTTTAAACACCTGATTCAGCTCCTCGGCGAACTAACAAGCCGTTCCTTAGTTGAAATGCGAACACTTCTTTATGTGAAGTGTTTCCATTTGGATACTGGAACACCAAAATGTCCAGGGCAGGAGGGGCACTCTAATTTAACCATGGTTTACATCTACTTTTACACAGGGTTTATTCTAAGCATATTGTATACAACAGCCACATTCTTTATTTTATATGCTCCAGTTTTACAGTTTTAGACTAAAGCCACATTATGCTTTAGAGAACAGCAGAGAACTGTTACTGTCTGATGTGTGTTTGAATACAAAGTTCTTCAGCATCTGCATGGCAAGTCCTAGGCCCAAAAGGTACAATCAGGGGTCACTCCAGGACTGAGCCTGGGAACCAATTATCTACATTTTCTATCTAGATCATCTGCCAAATTTCCATATAAAATATAACTGTATACATTTTTAGTACTGTCAAGAGAACACAAAGCAACCGTTTATTGGCTGCTGCCCTGTGGTGCATCTCCGGCATATGCAGTCCAGCATTCCCGCATCATAACAGTTTCCCGCGTGGAGCTATCGCGAGTGTTTCACTGAGTGTTCTCATATTTTTCATTTTGTTCTTCTTAAAGCACTGTGTTTTTATTTCTGTAAATTAAACTAGTTTATTACTTTATTTACCCTGTTCATACTAAACAAAACAACAGCGCATACCAAAGAAAACGCGCATGCATGAATTATAGTACAGGGGTAATATCGGTATTTCATTCTAGCACTGCTGGAGGCAGCAGATCGGTGTAAACTGTACAGTACGGATACAGGTTTACCCTTATATTTTCTTTAAGAGTAATGTATTAAGCGTAATAGTAGAGTAATGCATTAAGAGTAATGTATTAAGTTTAAAATGAATTTTGGGAGCATATTTAGGGGCATATTTAGGATTTTTAGGCATTTTTATTGTACCATACACAAATTTGCGGTTATTCACATTTCGCGGGTGCTCTTGGAACATAAACCCTGCGAATTTCGGAGGTCTACTGTATTTACAAAACACAAGGCAAGGAATAGTAAGCCCAAAGCAGGCACCATGTAACTTTTTTCTTACTTGAGTGGTTTGAGAATACGGGACAGGCTGGGAGTTCTGAGTCCTTCTCATGTATCCAACCCCTGCAGATTGTCCAGACACAGCTAACAACACAAATTCATATAGAGTCATATAGCTTTACCTTTTTTAACATTCTGCAATCAAAATTCAAATGAGGGAAACAGTAAATATAACATAAAATCCTGTTAAGAAATATAATCACATTATTACAATTTACCTGAATCTGTCAGATGTGTGTTGCCTGGCTTAACTTTTCGTGCCTCAGTGCTGCTTATGCCTTCCGAAGCATAAAGTTGAGTACCTGGATTGTAGCTCATTAGGACTGGGTTAAGTGGTGCCATATATCCTCTCTTAGGACCTGGGTTTGGTGAAATGAACAGTTCTATATCATGGACAAATATGTGCTCTCACACTCCAAAGTGTCATTCAGGTTTCACTGAAAGAGGAGAAATCACCTGGTCTCAAAACAGGCATGGCACTCAACAGCCCCTTTGTGTGTGGTCCTTCAAAACGTCCTGAACTTGCGGTACTTGTTTTCAGAATTCCTTTAGAATGTTCTAGTGCAGATTCATTCTAAGGGAATAACACATATTAACCAAAAATGCAGAAGGCCTAATTTAATTTCAAATATGTTTCACATAAGGAATACAAGAAGACATACCTTCCCCTTTGCCTCATTTGAATCAACCCATTTTTGGAGGTTTTCATCCCAAACAAGCTGTGGGAGATCAAAATATGTTTTTGTAGTAAATGGGTGAACTTTGGCTAATACCTTATAAGTACTTGCTTTTACATACTGATTTGCCAGTATCTGCAGTCAACTGGGCTTCCTTCTTCTTGTTGCCAAAAAGCCAGCTAAACCACCCATCTCCAGCATCCTTCTGAGAGACAGAAACAAATAACGAACGAGGATATAAGACAGAAACAGGGAGGGGCTAATGAAACATAAAAAGACATTCATCTTCGCAGCTTAAGAAAACTTGGTGCAGTTCTATTGTTTATTTGTAGAGCATTACTTTGTGTCCTTGATGATCTGACTGACCTTTTTGGGCTGGGGATCTGGAGGTGGACTCTGAGGAACAAACAGCTTGGGTATGAAGGGCTTGGATAACATCTGCGTCTGCTTTGAGTGAGCCATTTTCTCTCCCATGGCATAAGGATTTGCACTGGGTGGTGGGAAAGGTTTTTGGCCAAGCACTGGGTCTGCTGGAGGGCATGATGTCTGAGGAGGCATGGACCCTATCTGTGCTACATTTGCTGAATGATCACTGATATTTGGATCTAAAACATGGGATTCAAGTAAAGGCACAGTGAGAAGAGGCACTGATCGTGAGTTCACAGTGTAGTTTGGTTGAAATTCTCTATTAGACACAGCTGGATGTAAAGGTTGGGGATCAAGAGGTGGACAGATCATGGGTGTTGATGTGGAAGGCACTTGTGGTGCTTGTGTGCACAAGTTCTCTGTAGTACCCCAGTAATTACTAGGAGAAGCCACTGGGTGAGCTGCTTCAACCGCACTTGTTTGAGTAACTGGCTTCTGCGTTTGATAGTGTTGATCCATTCGGTCTAAATATGGTGGAAAAGGCAATGGCATGGTTAACTGGGGCACAGACATGAATTCTGTTGTCAATGACATAGAGGAAGGCAAAGCTATAGAAGGCAACGTAGGGGGTTCTTTGGAATAGGCACTTAACTGACTCAAAGAGTGAGATTCTGTTCCCACAGTTGTGGAAGAAGGTAACGTTGTAGATGATGATGTATAGGGATCTATGTATGGAGCAGTCCCTGGACATGCAGATCCTGATTCTGTTGCTAATGATGTAGAAGGTAATGTTTGAGGCTGAGGGACAGCTGCTGATTCTGTTGCCAAGGACCCAAAACAAGATAATGTTGTAGAAGGCAGTGGGTGGGCTTCTAGGTGTGGTGCAGTTAACTGAGGTGTAGAATTTGATTCCGTTGCCAGTGGCATGGAATAAGATAATGTCGTAGAAGGCGGTGTTAGGGGCTCTGTCATAAACTGTGTAGATTTAGGAGAGCTGTTGTGAGACTGTGACTGAAGGTCTTCCATGTATTGGGACTGCAGTATCGTTGAGACAGTCGTGATAGGACACACTGACTGCAGAGTTGGAGGCGCTGGCAGTGGTAAAGCCAGAGTTGGGTCTGACTCTTTGGCTTTGTTGGACTGATCCTCTGGCAAATGGTGTGAATAATATGTATGAACTAGTTTCTCAGGTAGCAGAGCAGCGGAAGGCAAGGTGTGAAGCTGTGGCTCAGACACCGCTTGTGGCTTTACTGATTCAGCGGGCTCCTCAGCTGGTGAAAAATTCAGACTTTCCAGGTTAGGGACAGCCTGAAAAAGATACGTCACGTTTACAGCACATCTGTGAACAATGCAGATTTTACTTCAATATACAAACCGGATAAATTGTGACTTAATAACAAAATGAACAATTAGCAAGAACTTCTTCTCACCTTGTTTCTAAGATCAAAACAACCTGGGTCAAGAACTTGGCTTGTTGTTGGAAGTGCAGTGTTGGTTCTGTTTTCAAGAATGCCTTGTGGTGCTGTAACCATATAAGATTACCAAAAATATGGACAGGGTTCACATTCAGCATTAATGAGAATTTAAACCATGAGAATACATTTCAAACGTAAACATACCTGGGGGCACTAGGTGCACCTCTTGAATGCAGTCATCTTTACTTGGCATCCTCGTAGTCAGAAGAGAGATTTTATATGTGGAATCACACTCTGTTCTGGTCATACTTTCTGGAGGGTTATCCTTGGAGTCCATCTCTTTTATAGGAAGACATTTTGTATCTTTTCGCTTGGAGACAGGTGAATTAGGTTCCTCCTACAAGATATAACATTCTTTCAAACTTTTCTCTCATTCTAAAAAGTCATTAAACACATAAATTCCAAATAGAGTGAAAGTCCAGATTTATAGACACTTTCTGAAATCACAGGAATTGATAGGGAATTAATAGTTTGTCCCCATTTGTTGCAGTAACAGCCTCTGCTCTTCTGAGAAGGCTTTACACTAGATATGAGAGCATTACTGCCAATATTTGACCGTATTTAACCATGACAGTAATAGCGAGGACAGTTACTAGTACTGGATAAGTAGTTGGGCATGATGACCTTAGGTCAGTGTGTAGCTGCTCCAGAGTATCCCATTCTATTTGCTAGCATTGTGTGTACAATTAGACACCTGCTTTAGCATTAGGTGCACCTTAAAGCAGCTGAATTCACTAATTAGAAAGGCTATATATATAAAATACCAGTACAATACAGCTTACAGTCATTTTGCAGTATAGTTTCCGTAGGCTTTGCAGCCATTCTGGCTCTGATGATAATTCAGGTTCCGGCATGTCTTTCAACTGTTGATCGAAGTATCTCATTTTTGCAGACAGCTGCATGATGATTGGAATAGTAGAATTATGATTTAACCAATTCTGAGCCACATCAATAGTTTTATATTATAAAAACGTACACAGTTTCTTTCTAGAAGTATGTTATTAGTTCTTTACCTCAATTAACTGGCTTATTAAGGTCAGAGATTGCTGTGAAACTGAGGCTAGCAGTGCTCTGGCGATCACTTCACAGTACTGAAAGGCCTGGGCACAAAGCCCAGCTTCAGCTAATCGGCATGCATAAATGAACTTGAAAATCTGAAAAGCACAAAACAGAGAGAATGGCCATTGCATGAAAACAAACAAACAAAAATCCGTAGCATTACAGTTTTTGCCATTTGACAGGAGATGGTAGAAAAAGACCTGGAAGTTTGGAAGACAGGCTGAATCAGAGCCGAGAGACAGGGCATATTCAAACAGCTCAGTATGCTGGATTGCTTCATTGGTGGCATACTTCAGAAGAGGCAAACTAGAATTAGAAATACAGGAAAGTGAGGTATTATATGAGGTATTGTTAAGTTTAGACTTTCCTACTAATGCAAATATTATAGCAGTGAAACTGACAGTATTGATTCAATTGATTTTCAACCAATTATTTTAACAATTAATCAAACAATAAGAATTTTTAGGCAAAACATAAATGTGAATGTAATTTGAAGAAAAAAAACCCAACAAAAAACATTAAGACCCTTTCAAAAACCCCATAAATACGTCACTGTGTAAAGGGAAAAGGAATAGAATCATATTATATTTATGCAAAGCCAGCCCATATAGGAATTGCTGATTTGTTGAGAAGCTACAGTAATATTTTTCAGTGAAGTTATCAAGGTTAATCAAGTAATTATGGCAGTCCGATATAATAGTCAATTAATGCCACCTTACCTGGAACTGGAACCAAATAGAAAGATGTCTGACTTGTTACTTTTTGTGTCCACATCTAGTTGAGCCACCATGTAACAGAAACTAGCCGCACTAGAACACCCTTTGGAAGCTGAGAGTGAAATTAATGTGAAATATTCCTTTTAGAAAAAAACTAATAGCAAACTTTTTTTTACATTTTCTAGTGCTTCAGAAGTGCATGAACATCAGCAGCAGAACACTGTAAAAACAATGGTCTAGTCAACTTAATATTAAGGAAAGACTTAATTTAGTCAAATGTTGAAAGACTTAACTGAGAAACAAATATCAGTTTTGACTGATTGGAATCAAACTGACAAAGCTCTAGAAACTTTGCAGCTGGCTGCCTTTTCATTTGAAATTGGGCATACTTCATTTTTTTATAGTGTATAGTGTTTAGTCTTACCTAACGCATCTCCCATACTAGTGATGGTCTTCTTGTGTAGATGTTTGAAACGTGTGTGGTTTGACAAAATCATGGCCAGGTGGTCGCACCAGTTTTCCCCCTCCTCAGTTCCACAGTGCTGGAGAAAACACTCGTTTAAACTTTCCAAGCAAAGAACTGATAATAGACAAATGTGGATTCCTTTTAACATTAAATTCTTGTTACTCTGTGGCCAACTGTGCTTCACTTGGTGAATGGGTTAAATGCAGAGAAAGAATTTCACATTGTTCACATTGTGTGGTGTGTTCACACGTGACTATAAGGGTTAATAAATTCAATTAAATACATTTTAAAAACTCACTTTGTGTCTACAAAACTACAAAAGAAATCACATCACCGTAAGAAAGAGAAATGAAGACAAACTCACAGTTGCCGCAGATGGTATCCTTCCAGACATGAGCTGATAAAAGGTTCGCAATGTGTCTTTTTCTGGCAAACTATCGATGAACCTAACCAAGGGGTTAAAAAGCATGACGCTGAAATTAAACAAACACAATGTACAATTTAAAAGAGTAACTGAAGGATGCTGTAATGTATTTTAACATACTTGCTCATTACTTCAGAACAGGCCCTGCTGTCCATTTTACTGGCGAGCATGAAAGCATGTCCCCACAAGCCTCTTCTTATTGCTGTCTCCAGAGCATCCTATTAGTGGTTGAAAACAGCAAGTGCCTGTAGTTTAACTCAGCTGTTCCAGTAAACAGGCTGTGCAGCATTTTGGCATTCGCTGTAGGGTAAAAACACTATTTACCTTTTTCTTGCCAAAGATTAGCAACTCTCGGAAGCACTGTAAAGCCATTTCTGTATCTTCTGGCATTGTCCAAAGCATATCTTCAGTTCTACTTTGTGCTTCCCTTGTAAAGTCAATAAGATCAGAGGTGGCATTTTTAGAGGAGGACGCTGATCTCTGATGTCTTAATAAGAGATGAGATATATCAGTTCCCACCAGTTTCTGTAACACATGTCATAGTCATTTGTGAAACACAAGACCACAGACAGTATGCACCTGTATTTATCCATCGCTCAAACCATACATTTCCAAAATGGTCTTTATCGCAAAATGTACTTTCATGTAACAGGATTTCAGCAATTTAGATTTTTTCTGTAGGTCCACTTTTCATGGAATTCTCACACAATGTAAAGAATACACTCTAAAACTGCAATTGTTGGGTCATTTTGTTGGACTATTTCTACTGTGGTGGGTAGTTTCTGCCCATTATAAAATCTCATCGCTCAGTTCATTTTAAAGTATACGTTAATATTATCTGTGTAATAATTTTACTGTAGTTGGCAAACATTAGGCTATTAACTAGCTATCCTAGACTGAAAATCCAGAGCGATGGTTAGGTAATTTTCAGATGGTTGCTAGCGTGTTGCCAGGCAGTTACTATGGTATTTGAGATGGTTGCTAGGGGGTTGCTTGGTGCTGTGGTATCCCGTGTGGTTCCTAGTGTGTTGCTCACTGGTTGTTCTGTTGTTGATGTTCCTAGGGTTTTGCTATTAAACTCTATGTGCTTTTTAGGATGTTCTAACTGTATCCAAGGAGTGTGCAAGAACTTGCTAGGGAGATGCTATGGTATCATGAGTGGCTTATAGGGTGTTGCTAGTGTACAGGTGTCATAGCAATATAAGTAGGAAACACAATCAGTTGTCCAAGTAATTCTGCCATGGACTAAAACATCAAGAACAAATGCTGCTACGTGGAAACTGTACAATAAAAAATGTGGTATGCAGGCCCGCTATTTCCAATCAGACCATACAGTAACTCAACAAAAGAGCTAAAAAATCCACTGTTGGTGTAAAGTACAAGCATTTTAGTGTAGCTCAGTAACGCTAGTTCAGTTTAACCCAGCATCTGATCTATATACCCAATATAAACCAGGTTTGGGGAATGGAAATGACCCAAATTGCATTGTTTTTTTGTGTAGTTGCTTATTCTAGATGATGCAAAATCTGAAAAATGCAAGCTTTTGCTATAACAATGACAATAAAATAAATACTAAATCAAATGATAACTTACGCCATTCTGTTTGCAAACCAACTCCATGAGCTCCCATATTAGGCAAGATGCTTCTTTATCTGCAAGAGAGTCATTCTGTAGACATTCTTGGTACTTCCTTCTGACAAATTCCAACACCTCTGTCTTATGGGTCTTATCTCTATGAAACAAGCAAAAAAAGTTAATAAACAAGACAACGTATGTCCTGAGGGGGTCACAGCATAAGTGCGTGCTGATAAACGTTGCGTACCAAAGGCTTAATTCTAGGGCCTTTATAATTTACTTCATATATCCTTCACTTTGTTGGTAGAGTTATTAATCAATTAGTATAATAATTAATATTTGTCTACATAAGTATATGGACAAACTGTAGGCTTCAAGTTTGACTTGTGTAGACGATTAACGAGTGAATTAACGAGTGATTCTAGGCTGATCATTGTTTTAAGGCTTATTATTCTATAACGACTCAGTAACTACTGAGGCAGCAGTTAAAGTTCAGAGAAAATACACACTTGCCCTGAAGGTGAAAACATATGTCATGAATCTAAGTGATCTAAGTGAACAACAGCGTCTCTAAAAAAGCATCTCTATTATCAGCTCTACTATATGTTCAAAGTTCAAAAACCCGTCTTCAGTGCTGACAGTGAGAAAGTCATAGATACCTTTATCACATTTACATTGGATTACTGCAACACTTATTACCCAGCCTAAGACTTCAGAATGTTCAGAATGCCATGGCAAGAATCCTCACACACACTAGAATGAAATGTCCTATTACAGCAGCCCATAAATCCCGTCACTGACAAACCATATAGGAGCTAAATAATTAAAATGTATCATTAATACCAATAATAATAACATCAAAGAAGACGAAGAAGAAGAAGAGGTGGAGGAGGACAAATAATAATGGAACAAAAATCACTCCATAAAGAAAAAGAAGAAGAAAAAGCTGTCTCTTACTTCATGAGAGGTCCTGGGAAGGTCTGGAGTTCTGGTGGGCCCCAGCAGTCTTGCAACATAATCTGTTGAGAAGTCAGTTTTTCAGCTAAAGCCTTGGTAAAATACAACCTATGTAAAGTCTCTTACATAAATACACCACACCAAGCGAACACAGATCTCAGGACCTCACTGTTGTATATCTGCACCAGTGCTGGCTTGCCCTCAGATGGAAGATTTGGAAGCACCTGAACAAGCTGCCCACCAGGTCCAAATCGCGCACAGCAGTGAGGGAAAGAGAAAGGCTCCAGAACGGAAGGATCTATGGTGAGATCATGTAAAGATGTACTTGAAATCTGCTTTAAGCACATGTATTGTAAAATGAAATAAAACACTGTAAGATCTCACTCCCTGAGGAGCATGTAGCACTGCAGTCCTCATTCGTGGCTTCCCTCTCCAACAGACCATGGGCGTCAGAATGAACTGGAGATTGAACACTGACATCGTAAGTTGGATAGTCAGTGTGTTGAAGGCTTGGGTATCCACAGCTCTTTAACAAATAATTCAGACATTATAGTTAGCCAATAATAATCATAACAATAATAACAATGCTAAGTGTGATTGTGTGGTAGGATTCAAACTTAGATCCTCTGATTCAGAGGCTGGCGCTTTATGGGTAGCAGCGTTCACGAACTGATTATTTTAAATTAAACCACAACAAAACAGTGACACACGTGTTTTTTACAACTGACTTGAGCTTTAGTGTCTTGAAGTCCGTTTATGAGTCTGCTGCATGTTTTGCTCCATGTTTTGTTTCTCAGCATTTGTGTTTCTGCGCTTTTTTTCATTTTCCAGCTGCCTTACCTGTGATGTCACAGACTCTCTCTCCAACACACATTTTGAAAATGACTCGACCATCCGCTATCTCTCCCTATATATATGAGAGGGGACTCAACCACAAAAATCAATTTTTAAACGCTCAATATCCGATTATTTGATTGATTAGCTGTGTACACGTTGGAACCATGCCCGCATTTCAAAAACTGTAGGACAACAAGAGGTGCCAAAATCCAGCTAGCAAAAAAAAATAAAAAAAATTTAAAAAAAACTTAAGAAGAACAGTAGTGTGGCTGCTGATGCAATCACACTAATAATAATAATAACAAAGAGCCGAAATGCTTCTTTGGAGTGACTGTGTTGAATGAACCATTTTACAATGGAAACCAAGTAAGCTAACAAAACCAAGTCTGTTTTTCCTAGAAGCATATTTTTATGACAAAAACCACTAAGGAACCCTTATTTTTAAGAGTGCACACACAGATATGTGCTGGAATCTGTTACCTGTTCTGAATGCCAGCTGGCGCGGCTGTGATGGCTGTGTGTACTGGGCATGCTCTGAGTAGAGTAGCCACTGTGGCTACTTTGCCTGTCCCACTGGTCCCAGTAAGACTGCTGGTACTGGGCGTACTGTTCATGGTCAAATGTCGAATCATATCCAGGGTAATATCTCCACCAGTCATCATAGCTGTCAGGCCTTAAAGACATTTCAGGTTTGCTGAGTAACACATAGACAACACAATGACTGCAGCGGTAGCTGTGAGTGTATTATCATTTTTACTTTGTGTGATACTGGTGACCGTTACTTGTGGAGCCCTGTGCTTGGTATCCAGAGCCATAAGGATAATAGTAGCCATGGTGGTAGGCAGTAGGGTAGTATGCTTGAGAATTCCACCCTACAAACATCAAAATCCAACTATTTTAATAAACACTGACATTAACTCTGACCCTATTTGTTTAAATATGCCGATGCTAAGCACGTAAACAGCATTAGTATTTTAGGAGTATACCTTGAGACTCATAATGCTTTGCATAGTTTTCTGACCAGTATTGAGATGATTTGTTCTGGTCAGTCACTGTAGTCCTGGCTTTGGGCCTCTTTTGCCTGTATAAAAGAAGTTGATATTTAACTGTCCATTTAAAATAGACACATATAAGTGTTGTATCAAAATTAATCATTGGTAAACTGCCAGCATCTGTGTCATTACATAGATAGTTGCAGTGTTTTGAATTTAACTTGGTTCCATCTTGTGCCATTTTATTATAACACAATATAAATTATTTATTATGTATTTCAATAAATACAATACTCCGAATTGATTTTAATTCTGTTTAATTATAAAAGAAATGATAAAAAAAAAATAATTTATTCCTTGTACTTATTAAAGAAAGACACCCACACACACACACACACACACACAGAATCATAAGTAAAAAATGAAAGGATGATCTCACTGACCTTGAGGATAGCTGATCTGAGCTTGGGACGTGTTCTGAATGGGACTTCTCAAATTCCTGTTTTTGATTATTCTGCCAAAGACAATATAATTGTACTTAGAATTTAACTACATATATTTTATTTTTTTCAGTGACAATCATTATGGCAAAATACGACAATAAAAAACAATACTTATTTGATCATATGAATAATAATAATATTTTTAACAGACCACACAAGGCACAGATGGATTCACAATCAGATACCTGGTCACAAAACTGTACTTTAGATTTCCTTTGTGATCTGTGACCTTTTTGATCCACCCAGGCATGCTGTGCTGTGGAATAATGTAGTGAATAATCGTCTGAAAATCGAGGATCCGTATTCCAGTACGCAGGGTAGTAGCTGCTGTAAGTGGCTCCAGTGGTCCAGCGTGTTTTCTGTGTCTTCGGTGGATCAGGGGACATGGGCTGATGGATCTTTCCAGCAGCTGATGAAGCCATTTTAGAGTCTGTTGCAGAAGATAACACCACTGGCAGATTTTTGCCCAGTTCATTATGTCCTTGTTCTTCATGGACATTTTGCTTGTCAATCGAATGAGTTGCAATGTCTGAAGTTTCTGAAGGTCTGAATCTTGATTCGTGTAAGGTTGAATCTTGATCTTGAGACCAGTTGGTATAACTGGTTCTTTGAGTTTCTTCCTGAATGTTTTTTGTAACTTGCAGATACAAAACAGGAATATCATCTTCTGACCCTCCTAATTTAACTTTAGGTTCAGTGGTTGGATTTAGGTCAGATTGAGTATGTTCAACCTCTTTCTGATTTAAACTAACATCAGAGACATGTGGGGGCATCTCCGAGGCTGATGGCATGTCAAGAGGTGCTTCCGTTGATAACAAACCAGATACTGTATTGATGCTTTTGAGGGATTCCTCTGGAGAGACAACAGTAACATCATCCTCTACAGGAGCTATAGTGTTGATGCCACTATTGGACAATGACAGTGGATTAGAAATGTTACAGGGCTCATGGATATCTCCTGGAATTTCTACATCAGAGATGGTATCCATTTTGTCCTGTTTAATATATTTTCTTGGATCCTTTTCATCTCCTTGTTCAGCGTTTATAGCAATTGCTTGGTGTGAAACCTCTGAAGACCCACCAAGCAGTTCTAAATTTGACTTTTGGTGATTGGAGAGATAAGATGTTGCATCAAACTTCTCAAGAGGTTGGTCAAAACATGAAGAAGTGGCGTGCTCAGTGCTCTGAACTTGGATTTCAGCACTACATGGAGATGGGACAGCATCCAAAGCTGGTAAAAGTTGAGGAGAAGGTGTTTTAGGGGCTGACTTGGTGTAGGATGGAGTAGCAGATGAAGAAAGAGTACTGCAATCACAAGGATCAGATGAAGTGGTGAGGGGACATGAAGTAATGTTTGATAAAGAATGGATTACAGACACTGAACTCATCTGTGGAGAAAGAGGGGCGACATCAGAAGGGGTCTGCCCTGTTCCAACAGAGGACATAAAGTGTTGTGTAGATCCTGGATTCTGGGTGGCAATCGTGGAGGGAGAAGGAGCAAGATGGTCTCTGTTCTGAATGTCAAGATCATTAATAGACTGAAAGTAGTTTTCAGCTCCATTATCCTCCACCTCTGGTATCCCTGCAGTCCCTGGGCTGAGGGATTGGTCAGTCTGTAAGGATGCAATGTCCTTGCTAAGTGTGGGCAGATGAGGTGGTGATGCCATTTATAAGCAGTGGAAGCTGTGGGAATTAATACAAAATTAGAGTGGCATTAGACCGGAGATATTTAGTCATTTAAGCATCAACTCACTGCAAACAGTAACGTTACACCTTAAAAGAGACCATAATTAAAGCATGGTGAGGCATTAAGATTGGCCTTCACTGGAAGTAAGGAGCCTAGCCCAAAGCCTGAAAAACAGGTGTCCCAATACTTTTGTCCATATAGCGTACGTAAATCTACTTTAATACACTGAGAAGTATTTTAGCTCTGTCTGTTGACAGCCTAAAATAGCCTACCCTCTGAAACAGCACCCAGAGTTGGCGTTCCTCCAGCCCAGTGCTTCTCACTTCTATCTAGACGACTGCACTCTTAGCAAATAAACAACTTTATCTTCTCTGTAACATCTAAAATGCCTGCAGGACATGCAGCACTACTGCAGTTCTACTTCTCAGAATATGTTGAACTTTCTGCAGGGGTTTAGACGTGCCCAGCCCACCTGCGTCCAGGAGGCTGAAGTGCGTCTCTTCTCCCTGGACAGGGACCATCTTGAAATGTAACCTGATGCAGCGTCTTACTCGTTTTTTGTATTCATAATAATAATAACAATAATAACAACAATACTATTACTACTACTACTACTATTACTACTACTACTGCTACTATTACTACTACCAATACTCATAATAATGTATTATTGTTGTTGTTATTATTATTAGTAGTAGTAATGGTACTACTACTGTGTAATGTCATTATATAATAATAATAATAATGATAATAATAATAATAATAATAATAATAATAATAATAATAATAATAATAATAATAATAACAATAATAATAATAATAAGAAGAAGAAGAAGAAGAAGAAGAAGAATGCATTTTGTTGATGTTATTAGTAGTAGTATTAGTATTACTGTTGTTATTTGTGTTAGTGTTAGTATTATTGTTCTCATTTCTATAATTATTATTAGTAGTATTAATATTAGTGTTGTTGTTTATATGTAATGTGCAATGTCATTATATAATAATAATAACAATAACTATAATTATAATAATTATAAAGTGTAATAGATGTCAAATGTAATCTATAATATTATCGGAAATAATATGATTTTAATAAGGGATATCAAACATAATTTTGTGGGGGTTTTTTTATTATTCTTACCCAAAACATTTGTAACTATTTTATTTGGTGTCCGCAAAATTTTTTAACCATTTTATTTGGTGTCCCCAAAATATTTTTTACTAGGTTATTTGGTGTCCCCAAAACATTTTGTACTATTTTACTGTATTTCTCTGCTCGATACTATAAAATGATCCGGGTGATTTTCCCCCTTACAGCAGAGGGCAGCTTCTACCTTCTAGAGTCTTTACTGCACTGATGACGTCACGGTTCTCGTGTGAGGTTGCCATGTTTTACAGAGCTCAACAAAATAACTTTTGTTGAATTTCGCGATTTAGCAAACGTCTCTAAACATAAAAAAGAAATACGAGAAATAAAGACACGTTGGAATAAAGCAGTTTTGCTAAGAATAAATATATTGAGATAAGCGGAGAGTATTATATGTACAATACGAGAAAAGAACAGAATCTGGCAACCATTATGTCATAGACACGTGGATCTAGCTGTGCTCATGGTTTGCTCTGTAATTCACTAGAGCGAAACATCAGATCTCATTGAGGAAAGCTGTTGTAAAAACCAACTATATTGTGAAGGAACGAGGTGGAGGTGTTGCTAAAGTGTTGTAAAAGAGATGGCAGCTGTTTTAGGCCCTTTATAACTCAGTAAAGGGCAGCTTGTCTGATCTACACTGATGAGAGGAGTCACTTTGAGGGGCAAAGTCTGGGCTGTGTTGTTACAGTGTTTCAGATTACCAATGACGCTACTGAAGCGGATGATACTAAAACTGATGAACCGAGCGCTGTTAGGCCAAGTATCTTGTGGTAAGATGGCCAGCGATGTAGTCAGCAGCTCTAGGAGAAAATTGGTACGTACTGTTGTTGCTTTTTATTTATTCCTCAACCTATGTGGACAAACTACATTATAGTATACTGTACTATGTGGTCTGACCTTTACACCAACAGGGACTTTAATGACATTGCATTCAAATACATAGACTTTAATATGGACTTGGTCTCCCTTTGCTGCTATAACAGCTTCCATTCTTCTTTCCACAAGAATTTGGAGTTTATATGGGAATTTGTGCCCATTCATTCTGTAAAGCATTCATGAGATCAAGCACTGATGTTGGACGAGAATCTCAGTTCCAGTTTATCCCAAAGGTGCTGGATGGGGTTGAGGTCAGGGCTCTGTGTGGCCAGTCAAGTTCTTCCAAACCGAACTCATCCAGCCATGTCTTTATGGAGCTTGCTTTGTGCACTGGGACACAGTCATACTGGAATAGAAAAGGTTCTTCCCCAAACT
>JBBPCY010113469.1:0-18597 GCA_037974405.1 Brachyalestes nurse | reverse complement strand
TAAATGATGTACTGAACAGTAAAACACAAGATATCATCACTTGTGATTTACTACATCAGTGTAGTGCACAATCTTATATGACTAGCATGCTAACCACATATCGCAGCATTTGCTAAAAGCCTGTAAAATTGTCTTTTGAAATAACTGTAACTATCTCTAACATCCTAGTCCAAAATTGTGCTAGGTGGTGTTACAAACACTAATCTCTTAAAAAAAAAATAGTGATATTTACCCAAGATAAAGGTTGAAGTACCTAAAAAATGTGATTTTCTGAGGGGTCTCTTTTGGGCAAAGTTTTTATGCAGCTTTCAAAATGGCCGCCAGAAGGAGTGAACATTGGCACGAAGTTGTTAGAATATGCAGCAGCATGATTGTCTTAAAAAATACAGGGAACTCTTATCACGTGATGCATCTTCTCGCGTTGTGCACGTCGCAAATCGCGTTATTCCACATTTTTTATCGAATCGGATTACGTCTTTTAGTCCTTCCCGATTTCCGATCCAGTAATTTAGGTCAGGATCGGACCGATACTGAATATCGGATCAGCGCATCTCTAATCCATACACATGAAGTTTTATGTTTTCAGATATGAACCTTTGAGTTGTCTTAGATTATTTCTTTTCTGAAAGCTATAGATGACTTGTTTTAATCCCAGACTTTAGCTTTCTGGAAATATAAACTGAAATCCTATATTTGAGAGTGTTTTAACAGATTAGTTCTCGTCATTCCAAATAGGCTATGGATGGACCTGAGGCAAGGTGTACTCAGAGATGCCAGTCAGTGAGTTGGCTAAAGAATCCAAGCACAAATGAAATGCTTATAGATCCACTGTTTATCAGTTTTTATGTGTTCAGCCTTTCTGGGTGCAGACCTCCCTCTGTGCATGTCAAGTAATCCTTGCCTTGACAAGCAAAGCAATGACTGCTTGCATAATTCTTTTCATAGATGGTTTTGGTGGAGTGAATGCACAGGATGTGAAAGACAATGACATGCAAGTATGGCCTTTTGCCGGCAAACGGATTACAAATACAACAGCCTCCAATGCTTAGTTTTTCCCCCACCTTTTTTCACAAAAAACATCCTTGGGCTAATTTTAGAGACCCATTTCCCTTCTTCCAAAAAACTGCTGTAAAGAATATATGGATGTATTGTAGTACTTGAGTTGTATATATACAGGACTGTTCAAAAGCCTGAGAAAATTGTAATTAAAAGCTGTTTAGCTGAAAAGTATGTTTTTTTTTTTCTTGAAAAAACATTAAGAATAATTACAGTTACATTACAGTAAATTTACAAATACAGTAAATAGTTATTTTTATTTGAGTGTGCCCGCTTAATCGTTTCTCATGGAAGCACAGTTTTACTTTAGTTACCAAAAAACCTGGTTTGGCTCAAACAATTTTAAACCAGATGAGGCATCAAGGAGAAATCTAACACCTTGAAATGTTTTCTGTTTCATTTGTTTGCATGTATTCTGTTAACTTATGTTAACTTATATTTCTGCTGGCAGAGAGACATACAGTGCTGAATTAAAGATTCAGATTCTCTATAATTGTTTAGTGTTGATTTTGTGTTGCTTATTTTGTTAGAGAGCTACCACAGACCTTCCAGTCTGAAACATAAAATCAGCATAAAATGTATAGCACATAAAATCAGATCTTAACACAAAATACAAATAGTACTGAAAATATGTGTATCAACTTCCTGCTGAATATCCTGGAAAGGCTGTAACTCAGGTATAAACCTTAGGGATTTCCTCATAGCCAGTCAGACATATGTCTAGATTATTGGAACTTCTAGAAGTTCATGGACTATTGTTCACATTATTGATGTCCTTGTTACAGATGAGGAGAAAATCGGCTACGACAAAGTGCATTAGTTAAAGTTAATGAGTTTCGTCTTACCATGAAAATGAGAGAAGCCTAACTTTTGAGGTTGAATTCTAAAAGGGAAAACTAAATTTTAAAAAATTATCAGATGCATGTTGTGTTTATTAGAACTTTAGATTAATCAGAACATTTATTCCCATTCTTATTTTACTTTTATTAACATGTATCTTCATGAGGGAGTTTTTCATTCTGGCCCAGCATCTTTGATTCCGGTTGATGGTGTCTCTCAAGCACAACAGTATAAAACAAGAACAATATGTAAAAATATGTGTGTACATGTGCCTACACCACAACTATATGCTTGCTGCTCCAATAGGCCAATAGACGCGATTCTGATTCTGATGAAATTACGTCAGTTGGCACTGTCAGCTGTTCTAGGTGTTAAGTTTACTTTTATTCCATTTTTATTGTACTTCGAAATTTGAAGATTATTGTGATCTTGTAACATTAAAATACAATGTGTGTAATTTTTTGTTCTAAATGTTCAAAATGTTTTCTTTGAAAAAATAAAATTTCACAGGCAACAGACTAGCCTAATTTTTATACAAAGCATAAAAGTAAAAAACAATGAAGTGTTATCTACATTTCAGATATCAAAAAACTGGGTCCAAATGGTTTTTTGAGTGTTAAAGGTTGCCGACCCAAGGTATAAAGAATGCACATCTAAAACTTGGCATTCAGAAAACTGTCAATAGAATTTATTTGAAAATTCATCTTTTTCAAGAAGGATTTATGTGTGTTTTCTAGTAGTTGGCATTCTGGAGTCACTATGTCTGTAGATGACCTCTCTGTGTCATCAAACTATTTGTAATGCATGCAGGAGGAAAGTCTCTGATGTTGTCACAGCATAATTATAAGAACCTGGATTTTGGCAGTTAAGTGATATGATTGGACCTAACTGATAAATATCACTGGACCTAATTGAAACAGGGTTGATGCTAACACAGAAATTGAGCCTTTTTTGGTTTGGTGTAAACAGAGTAAGGGCCATGCAGAAAGGAACCTATTCACTGTGAAGTAGAGGCTGACATTTTTTCGGGAATCCTGCGGGTCACTCTCTTAAATTGCAATGTGTGTGTAAAAACAATCTTTCAGCCCTATTCTCATCTGACAGGGATGACTTACTTTAATGGATTTTTATTGTCTTTTAATAGTTTATCCTATGGCAAAGGTTCATTTTCTCTTATATTTTTATTCTAAGATCAAACTTTTGCTACTAAAACTTAACTATCAGGTTTCATCAGATTTACTGTTGTTTTCTGTGCAATGTCTGTCCACTGTTTTTGAATATATTAAATATATAAAAAGCTTTTATGCAATCCCTTTTACCCCTGCCTTTATCTGTTATGTTTCTGATTGGTTAAAATTCTCACAGCAATTATTAGCTGAAGATATTTATAGTTGATGATGATGAAATTCATCATCAGTTTCTTTTCAGTTTCAACAGTACACTTAAACAACAGTAAACAGATGCTGGCTCTAATTAGGATATTTTTTGTCCTCAGGTATGCTTTGCTCCATGCTTTCTTGGCACCTTCCTAGGAATCTCTGGAACTCTTAACGGGCTGACCATGGAAGAGAATGTAGCTAAGCTCAAGAGGGTCAGTGAGTAATATATTATTCTCTTTGCTGCTCTCTGCTTAACAATGTACTGTACCAAAGCCCAAAATAGATATTCGCTTAATAGCGGAGCGATTTAAACTTTTCGTTCTAAGCAGTGGCATGCCCCCCCCCCCTTCAGATTCATTAGGTATAATTAGAAACCATATCCACTGATGGTCGAAAGGACGGGTTGACCAGTGTTCAGTGACTCATCCAAGTAGGGGGGTGGAGCTGATGCAGCCTGGACCATCAATTATTTATATAAGCAAGGTAGTGGAGTTAAAATGAGGCTGAAAGGTCAGTCACCTAAATGTCAGAAAAGACAGAAAAGAGATGACAAATGTGCCCATTAAGCTAGCAGCTCATGTTAAATTAAATGCAAAATGAAAGGCAATACCGCCTCTGGGGCCAGACGTTTGGCCGTTCACAACCAAGCATGAGAAAACCAGGCATGAGAAAAGGGGATCAGGTGAAGTGCTACATGGTGGCTTTGCCATGCAGTTGATGTTTGCTTGAAAGGTCAAGTGCACATAAGCTCTTAGAACAACAAAGATTAACAACAAATTATTATTCTGCTTGTTACTGCTCTCATTAGGAGCTGCTGGATGTTTTATGTGCTAAAAGAGAAGTCAACAGCATAATCAGGTGACAGAAATATCAGCAACTGGCTTTTAGTCGCAAAATGTCCAAGTTGCTTGTTATTGTCTTCGTTACCCTCAGTGTATGTATGTGATTGTCAGTTCATTATTGGGATTGGACTCCAAAATTGATGATGTTTCTATTAATAGGAGTAAATTATGCTAAGCAGTTTAGCATCACAGAGTTCCATTACGTTTAATAAACTGAATTTTCGGACACAAAATGGCAAAAATAATGTACAAAACTTTGGACTTAAGAAGCTTTCTCTTAGGGAGTTTGTTAGCGTTGTTAACTCAGGCTTGCCTCTAGAAGATCCATGAAGTCTCTGAAGTGCTTTGCCAGTGAGACGAAGAATAATTCTGCTACATTACTGTCTTCTGTGTGTCTTGCTGCACTTTGCAGTAGTCTTCTGCTGCTGGTAGTCTGTCTGACCCCGCAGGGCTAAATGAATGTGACGTCAAACAGCACAATGGTATGTCTCACCTGGAACAGGTTCAACCCAGGTGGTCCCCTTCTTGTTCAGTACTAATTAGAAATAGTTAAAGCAAAGAACTCAACTCTCCAGTACTGACTTGTTTTAAAATAACACTTTTGCTCAATTTACCTTTCAAAAACATTTCTCTTGAGGCATTAAGTGGCAGAACACTGTTGTTTCAATTATGTTTTTGTAAGACACTTAAGGAGAAGCTGGTTGTTGACCTCTGTCAGCCATCACCCTGTCTGGATAGAGCCCCTCAGGCTGAGTTAGATTGAATGCTTTGTGCTGTGATATAATTCAGAATCTTGAAGGTTTGGCGAATGACTACAGTAAAGTGAACTGTCCAAGAATTAGTAAAAAGACATAGCTTTGCCATAATGTGAAATATTGGGAATGGCGAGATTCATATGGTTTTTGTGGCCCCTACCTCTCTTAACTTGAGTATTTATAGTCATGGGTACAGCAAAAGATCAGGATTTTTTTTTCAGAATGAAAACTGTATTGATACTGGAGGAATTTACTTTAGGTTGGATTTAATATCCTAGGTATGACACATGTGGCTGAAAATATTGCAATACTTTGTAAAATACTGTCTGATTTTGAAGAGCTACTTAAATAGGCTTTGTCGGTCACATCAGTGATGTCCTAATTTCCACACAATGTTGTACTGATTTATGATTCATCTATGCATGGTCATGTGTGAAAAAAAGAAATGCATTAACACACATTCTTTCATCTTCTATTTAGGACTATATGGATGCCTTGATCTCAAATTACTATGTAAGTTTGTCACTGAACATTATCAGTGCATGAGCAAAATAAAAAAAAAAAAGTAATTATATTTTGAACAATAAACAAATTCACTATATGGACAAAAGTTTTGGGACCCACCTCTTAGTTATTGTATTAAGGTGTTTCAATCATACCCATTGCCAAGGGTGCATAAAATCAAGCATACCAAGACATTTTGGACAACCCCATTCTTCCAACTTTGTGGACATAGTTTGCGGAAAGCCCTTTTCTATTCCACTGTGCCTGCTCCCCAGTGTACAAAGCAATCTCTGTAAGGACATAGTTAGATGAGTGTGGAAGAACTTGACTGGTCTGCACAGAACCCTAACCTCAACCCCATCCAACACCTTTGGGATGAACTCATCCAACATGACCTGAAAAATGCTCTACAGAATGAATGGGCACAAATTCCCACAGAAACACTCCAAAATCTTGTGGAAAGCTTTCCAAGAAGAGTAGAAGCTGTTATATCTGCAAAGGGGCTCCACATTCAAGTAAATGCATTTGAATGCAGTGTCATTAAAGTAGGGTTGCAAAGGGGTGTAAGATTCCTGGTAAATTTCTAGTAAATTTCCAGAAACTTTCCATGGGAACTTTAGTTTGGAAATTTTGGAAATATTCCAAATTGGAAATATTTCGCAATTTATTACCACTCACTGGAATCATGGGAATTTATGAGAATTATTGATAATTAACTGGTCATTTTGGATAATTTAAAGAAAATGAGTCATGTACATACATAAATATAAACATTTTGTTTTATCATAAACAGATATGCATGCAAAAGGATAAAATTCAAAAACATGACAAATTTATTCGTGAGTAGAATTTTTTTTTTGCTTTTTTTGTGGCAATATATACAGTAATTTTTCATGCATTTTAGTACTGAATTAAGAAAAATATAATACAGGTCAACAGGTCAAAATCATCAGAGAGAAATTTGTGGGTTTTGTAGTGTTTTTCACGGTGATTTCAAATCTGTGTTTAGTTTTTTCCTAGCACGTACAGTTTTTGTGATGAAGCTACTTATATATTGCATGATAGTTGGTATAATTAGCACATAATAATCGTATGCTAAGCGTTTTTGAAGAAACAGTGGAAGCTGACGGACACTGATCATTATATCTATGCCACAGTGTGCGCCTATCTGACTTTGCACTGAAAATATTTAAACAGTTACTTGTTTTGTGCAATTCAATTGCAAATCTAATATTACTCATAATTTAGTTAATTTAGTACTAAAATGCATGAAAAATTATATATTGCCATGAAAAAAGCAAATAAAAAAAGTTCTACTCATGAGTAAATCTGTCATGTTTTTGATTTCAAAAAGTTAATGTGACTGAAAAAAACTGAAAGCAGATCTGAAATCAGCATGAAAAGTATGTTGTGGTTTCTGGTGATTACCCGAAAAAAAAATTGTTGACCTGTGTAATTTACTGATTTTGTAACAAATATTAACATAAATTCAGCTACATATCCATATAAAATATAATTCTTTTGGTACTTTCGAGAGAACACAAAAAAAAGCATATCTTGGGATGGTGAAATACTACTGTACTCAGAGGTGAGAACGTTATTTATTTCTCCTTGCTGCTTATTGGGTGCTGCCCTGTGATGCATCTCTGGCAGCTGCAGTTCAGAATTTCCCCCGTGGAGCGGCTCAAGTGTTCTCTTGTTTTTCGTTTTGTTCTTAAAGCCCTGTATTTTTATTACTGTAAATGTAATTAGTTTATTACTGTATTTACTCTGCTTATACCAAAGAAAACGACACTGCATACCAAAGAAAACGCACCTGCATGAATTACAGTACAGTCTATACAGGGGTAACAGCGGTATTTTACATTCTAGCACTGTGACAGCAGTTCATTGTACACTGTACATTACGAATACGGGTTTACCTTTACATTTCTTTTATTTTCTTTAAGGGTAATGTATTAAGATGAGTTTAAAATGAAATATTTTGGGGCATATTTAGGGTTTACACTATAAAAATAGGCATTTCTAGGCATTTTAGTACCACATCACAAATTTGCAGTTTTTCACTATTGGCACGGGCTCTCGCGATTGTCGTCTCATATCATCATCAAAACTTACTTGACTTTGTTGTTCTTGGGCTCAAATGTCTGCCTTCAATAGTCTGTATCTGTGCTGTGGGCTCAGAAAAGTAGCTTCAGCAGTTCAGAATTCTAGAAATCATTGTGCATGTAATGGAGGAATGCAGAATCCATATAGGGGGTGTCCTCAATAGCCCTACAGTAAGTAGTGTGCTATGTACTTGTGATTGGGGAATAGCACAGATACTCAACTGTATTTCGAAGATTTGATTATGCTGCAATATTTTTTACCAACTATATTTTATATTCCCAAACTTCCAGTTTATTCCTGTAAATTCCCATCAATTCCCATGGAAAGTTTCCAACATTAAAAAATTCACAGAATTTTGCAACCCTACATTAAAGTCTCTGTTGGTGTAATGGTCAGGCATCCCAATACTTTTGTCAATGGAGTGTACATGCTAACGCTGACTGAAGCTTCAAAAGGATCTTTTAAGACTGGGCCACATTCAAACCACACTGACAATCACCCGTAGTGAGTGTGGTGTGAGCACCAGTTGGCTTTCGTTAGCACTTTTCTGGCTGTTTGAGCATATTGAATCAGAATTTGGTCAGCCATGAGAGAGTGCAAACATGGAAAGGCATGAAAACAGGGAAGAGAGCAACACAAGATAACAGCTCTCTCAAGAGCGTTATTTTACACTGGCAGAACAAATAACATTTTATTACTATAAATAAGCATTTGAGCTAATCTTGGCTATACAAATTTCTTAATGCTTAAACAAATATGTACTTATTGTATTCCCATCAAGGATACACAAGTGTATGATACACATAGCATAAAGCAGTCATTTCATGGCCTTTTCCCCCCACTTTTTATCAAGTAATTATGAACATGCTCCAACTGCATTGCACTGTTTAACATACAAACAACCACTATCTCACCCAGCACCAAGCTAACAGTGGTTTACTTTCACTTTCACACACTAGGTTTAGCATAAACTTAGACATTTTCTTTGTAGTACATTGAGACTATATGTTTTGCACTTTGTACACTGAATTTCTAAGCTATAGACAGTTGTTTCTCTTTACACAGACACAGTAAGTATGTGTGGGTCTTCTGTCAGCTGTAGTATTTATGTGCAAATCTTTACAGGAGGCGAGCTGGTGAAAGGCGATAGTTAGTGCTCGTCGTTCAGTAGCAGTTTAGTGTGTCCTGGGCCTAACAAAATCTTGTTTGAGGTTTTGGGACAATGTAAAAATCACAAAATTACACTAGAAGCAAAAACTATCAATCAGTGCATTGGTTATCATATAATAGTTATTTTAAGCCCTGTTAACCAACATAAAGACTAGAGTGTTGTTTGAGATGTTGACGCTGACAAAGATGATAACAGTATGATCAGTCGCATCCAGCTTATTGCAGCTGTCAACTGTTCAGTGAGATATTAAGTCAGTTCTTCTTGAAGAATGGTCCAATTTCCCACCAGAAATTGTTCAAACACATTTCAAATAGTATCTGAAGACAAACATCAGACATGGCTCTAATTATCCTTGATGCACCCATGTATTGCTTCCATTTTTTCTTCACCACATATTCTAAACATTTTGTTGCATTTTGATACAGTTCAAAGCAGATGTGTTTGAAACTAAATCACTTATTTTGCATCTCTTCTTTACCAGTTGTGGCCAGCTGTTCAGATTGCCAATTTTTATTTTATCCCACTTCACCACAGGTGAGATACTACCTCTGGACTCTAGGTTCATTATGAATACTGAGTTCCACACATTTTGACATGTAAAAGAATTTCTATCAAACGGTCAGATCTCTAATGTGGAAGTTTTGGTCATTTGCAGATTGGCTGTTGTCCAGATTGTTGCTGTGGTCTGGAATTCCTACCTATCCTGGAAAGCCAATAAGTTATAATGAAGTTTCCTTAATTATTTTTTGTATATCATACATAACATACAACTTTTATAGGATGGACTAACTTAAGGGTGGAACCTTTAATAGGAAAATTGCATATAATTAACACTCAAGCCTAGATTAGATAATGTATCATTTTTTGTATAATTCTGTATAATTGCTGTAATATTACAAATATTATTGTAATAAAAGTAATCTATGAACTGTACATTTTTGTGTATAAAAGATATTGAAGTGAAGAATTTGTTACTAAGAAGCTTTCTGTTCTAACAAAGGTAATAAATGACATCATGACAAGTGTTTTATAGGGGTTTTTTGTAACAGAGATTATTGATCTTGATTACCTTTGAAGGCTAAATCATGAATAATGTCTTCTTAAATGAGATTAACCATTTTCACCAGCATATTTTAAGTGTGCTTCCTAAATGAATTTCATTATCAGCGTGGACAATCTAAGGTTTAGGTTGTTAGGATGTTTGGGACAAATCATTTAAGTATTCAGTTAAAAAAAAAATAACTGAAACTTGGTGTTCCAGTGGGTTGGGGGCAGAGTGTTGATGAGATCTAATGCCAAAGAAAGGTAATTAAATGTAATGTTTTTAACCTTTTTTATCAGTTCTGGTGTCAATTCTGATAGTAGATTAATCCATGCATTATGCTGTTGTAATGTGGGAAGGTCATCATAATGCTGGCAAATGGGGAGAGCAGGCTGTTTGAACGTGGAAAAGGAGTTGTGCTGATTTATAGATCCACTATTTGTGGATTTAGACTTTAGATTAGAATTTAGATCTAGATTTAGACTGTATAGATTTAATGTGGAGGCGATTCATTACTGTGGCCTGTTATTGGAAATATCAGATTACTTCAGTAAACTAAAATACCATTTGAAGTAGAGATAAGGAGTGTATCTATAATAAGTGCATCATGAGCTTTGGGAGCACACCGCCTTTGGGTCAAGAGCTCAGAGTGGTGTTTTAGTGGACATAGTTCCAGTTTGGAGTTTCAGCACCATGGTCAGCTCCTGGACGTGGTGGCTACTGATGCAGAAACGCATCACGACAGAGGCTCTCGCCCCCTCACACAGTCACGGACAGATCACTCGGGCTATTCTTCCAACCTCTCGGCCAGCTTCGACCATCCATACTGCCCTCCAGGTCTTCCACAACAGCCTCGGAGACGTTTTTCATAAACGCGACTGGTGAGCTCGCCTTTAACCATACGAAAAAGAAGACCCTCACTTTGTGCCGTGCACAGAGCCGCGGCACCACACGGACACGTCCCATCCACTTTGGAGCTGTCTAATTTACAAGCGGGTTTATGCACTCGCACTGACGTCAATGGAGCAATCTTGGATGTATATAACCGTTCAGCTGCAGGCGCTCCACTCTCAAAGATTTCTGAAACGACTCGTCCGCTACAAGTCCCTACTCTCACTTCCTGACCGTCACAAGTTTTGAAGCCACAGATACCCCGCAGTAAGTCGCTCTCTTTGATCCCACACCGTTTGGCCGTTTCGTTTTGTTAATGTTTTACACAGGGACAGCTTTGCTGCTGGTCCGTCTTGGGGTTGATTTATTAATGCTTAATGAGTTATTTGTTCAAATATATTTACATGTATTTACAACAAATATGCTTCATCTTCTGAAGTAGTTTACCCATTTCTAATTATTATCAGTCTTCACTCTTCTGCTGTGCAGTGCCTGTGTACTCGTTCGGCTATAATTATTCTTATGCCCATTTATTAATGGGACATTTCGCGAAGTTGCTACCTACACGCCTAAACACTTCTTTAATGTTTCTTTAGTGAAGACAGTGGTAAATATAGAGAACCATGAACACATTCGAATAACATTCGAATGGTTCGTTTATTCTTTATTTACATACAATTTAAAAGAACATTTGCTTTTTAAAAATAGTTCCAATACAGAGAAGGATTTCAACCTTTTTGGGTACTATTAAGGACCTTATTTATTGCTAGGAGTGCTGAAAAGTTGTTTGATTCTCACGTGCCCGGGTCAGTAATTTCTCAGAACTTTCGGTCCAGAAGATAACTGATTTGACTCGTCTACACTTACGCGTCTCTTCTCTACACTGTTTTTTTCCCTCTCAGCTCTTGTCTGTAACCACGTGTCCATCATGAAACTTGTGCCCGCCGCCCTCCTGTTAGCCGCCGTCCTCCTGACCACCCACATCCCCCTAGGCGCCTGTCGACCCCCGGACCTGAGCGCTGTGGACGGTCGCGGGTACAGAAAGCAGCTGGACGAGGCGCTGCTGCTGCGAGACAGAGTCTTGTCCTACCTGCTAGGCGAAAAGCTCCTTCAGTTTCTGCGGCAGAGGAAGCCCGCGGCGCACAGGAGCGCCTTCATAAACCCGCCTGAGGAAGAGCTGGGGGGACAGGGGCTGGGTTCCGAGGCTCCAAAGAGAGGACGCTGGCGAGAGGACGAGGGCTTCTCGCAGGAGGAGCCCTCGGGCTTCTCCAAGAGGAACGAGGAACCGCCTATATCTATCGACCTGACCTTCCACCTGCTGCGCAACATGATCGAGATGGCTCGGATCGAGAATCAGAGGGAACAGGCCGAACTCAACCGCAAGTACCTGGACGAGGTGGGCAAGTAGGAGGAGCGAGACCCGCGCGCCAGCACCTCAGACCTCAGCTCGCCTTCTCCAAGTTCTTGCAAAAAATAAATTAAACAAAAACATAGCATGTATCGTTTGGAGCCTTCAACTCTTTGATGGAGGGAAACATGGCGAGAAGCGAACAGACCCTTCAACGGGAACTCTCGACGGACATCTGTGTGTGTGTGTGTGTGTGTGTGTGTGTGTGTGTGTTAGCACATCTGCTGCACAGGCCACATCTACCTGAATGAATCAAACTCATAGTTAATCAATTTTGTTGCTGAAAAAATGCATTGATTTGACTCTTTTCGTCATTTCCACACGAATAAAACACACTGACGCAGTTTGTCCTCGTACGTGTGTTCTTGTGGGTGTGCGATGTAGACGTCAGAGTCAAATTAAGTGCTTGTTTCTGGGCTCCGCTGGTCTTTTCGTCTGTGTGTCGGCTGAGGGACGCTGGAAAGAACAGTTTTTCTGTTGTGATCAAAGAACTGCAGCAGGTGTGGCTTGTGCAGAGACAAGGGAGAAGAAAATAATTTTCTCATAGTTAAAACGTTTTTTTGTGGCCTAACTGTAAGTAGATCTGGGTTCCCTGTCTCGATTCTGCCACTCCAGTGTGTGTGTCACACCTTCTCGTGTGGTGCTGTTTGGAGAAACGTGTCCATTGTGTCACTTTCTTTACAACGTTTATCTTAAACCAAGTTGTCCAGAAGAGCAGGAAAAAGGAGCCATGTTTGCATGGTTTAGGGAAGGGAAAATGAGACAAGAAGAACTACCCCTGTGTGTGTTGTGTCCCACAGCATTCTGAAGTGATGTTTAGTTCTGCTGTACATTGTATATATTGCTTGGCATAATGGAAAAAGGTGCATTAAAACGACTTTGTATTTCCACCATGAAAAATGCAAAAATAAACAATACCAAATGCTTTTCCAAGTGAGTGAACACTTTTAAAACATAATCAGGCTTCTGCAGGCTTGTAAAGGTAAAAGGTTAACCAAGTCAACCTGGCAGAACTGACTTCAGGTGGTTCATCTTGGAATTAAACCTTCTTGGTGAAACTATATCCTGACTTTGCATTTCATGTCTTGCTAAATTACACCCCCTGGAATACCCTGTCTAACTGTAGTAATAGCTATTTAGATTATGATAAGTACACTGGTTATTCCAAAAGCACTGAACATTCACATCCCACCTTATCTTGCACCTTCTAATATAATGGGTTACTTTCCTGAGCACAAATCATCATAAGATGCATAAGCACTTGCATTCCTGTCCACATACATATGACCAAGGGTGCCTAAATGTTTTAATGCACCTGTAAGATAAGCATAGAAAAAGACAGGTTGCTGTGTTGTGATCCTTAAGCGGGCTCATGTTTTCACAGCAGTCACTGGATCCATGCATCCGCTACACCTACTAATACTGAATTGGCTGAATATTCAATAAAAAATCTAAGTGGGAAGTTGAGAGTTTTACTGGACTGTGGTGACATATTTCTTATGTAGTCCTATCCAGAGTGTAATACATAATAAAGACAAACAAATGAAAAATGAAATATCTTGTGCTTTGGGGATTAAGGGGGAAAATCCTCCTCCCTCCTGAGGCTTGACTGCAAATAGTTTGAAAGACAGAAAACATAAGTTGAAGACTATACAGGGTGGTGGGAGGGTGATCATCTGTCCTGCAGTTAGACTGTGTCTATTTTTAGTTAACTGAAAAATGGGGACAAGTAGGAGCCTGCTTCGTCAATAAATGTGCTTTGACACCCTCGTTGTTTCCTGGAAACAGGACTTTGCTGCTTGTTTCCTAAATGTTCAGCGTTTCCCAAACACTGGACATACTAAACAGTTATCGCCTTACAAAGAAAATAGCAATCAGTTCAGTACAGCAGTAAACACAAGTGGACAACTTGCTGCATCTCAAATGGCTACATCCGCTATGCTTGTCCAGAGCTTATGAAGTCTGCATATGCAAACCTGCTGGATCCCCAATCAATTCGTCTCCACTCTCCTGAGCTCCTCCATGAATTCATCAGCAGGACAACAGCTCCGGTGACAAGGTCAGGAGCCTGTGAGCACAGGCAGAGTCAGACACTCATATATCCAAGTGCTATAACGACCACAGCAGTTATTAAGTAATGGCACAGAGAAAACCATGGCTCAAGCATATACATAGAAAGGGAGGGGAAAATGAGAAAATTATTCAGTTCTGAGAAGCTGTTCCTGGCTGAAAGACTGGTCATTTTAAGTCAGCACTGAGAAGGCTGCTTGCTCGCCCACACCGTGCAGCCCCGAATTACAGTTTACGACAACAATGAGAATGAGACATACCAAGATAAGTAGTGTACAGCATTTGATAAGACAAACACAAAAAGCATATTTGAACACAGGAAATAGCTGATGGCTTCCAAAAGCAGCACCAAACTGTTAGTAGTCTGGTATTTCTGCATCAGGCAGAGCCATAGTGACCTCTTGCCTCAGACTTCCTGGCTCAGTTCCATTCCATCAGCCTTCTTGCATTATGAATGAAAAAATACAAGGTCTTTATTCACACAGTATGGCAAATTGTGTGTTTATTAAACCCATATTTTTTATTTTGAATTGTGTTTCATATAATCTGATTGTGGTCACACTAGCTCTGATACCTATACTAGTTGCCATAGTAATAACACATATGTTGAGATGCTGAATAGTGTGGGAAATGTTTTTGTAAATCTTCCTGATGACAAGAAGTCTGATTAAAAATTTGTTTATCTTTTTGCCATTGGGACTGCAAAAAATCTTTCCTGCTCGAATTGGATGTCAAAAAAATCAGATGTGTGCTGTTTGTGTTAAGAAGGTCTTTTACACTTTCACTTGAATTTAGATGAGATGAACAAGGGAGCAGCGATGGGCACACTATTTAAAGCCCATGACTATCCGCAAGCTTCATGAATAGTACTGAATAATAAGAAAATATAATACAAATGACAAACAGGTTTCAGGTTTCAATTTTCATGTGAATGACTACTGTCTAATAATATTACTGGAGCTGTCAGCATTGGAGCATTCTGTACATGTGTGTTGCAGTTCTGTGTGATTGCTCATGACGCAATGCACATGAATTGTCCATGTGTCTCAGCTGACAACAGTGTCCTAGTAAATCACATGCCTGGGTAATTCATAATCCACATCTTGTCCTAGTATTTCTGGTAGCAGGTGATGTAGAGTATTCATCCTGAAGCTCTTGTGTAATGTCATATATCACATCTTCCATCTTCAACTGTCATCAGTCAAGCTTCTTTGATGCTCTGAATTTGGTAACGATGTATATCCTAGCAAGGATTAGCAGCATTATTTATGGGTTTGAAAGGTGCAATGTTCTTGCCATAGTTCATAGCTCAAGCCAGTGTTCTGGCTTGAGTGATGTAACACAATGTGCAAAGTATTGTGTTGAGAGACTGTATGTACCAAGTCCAAGGAATTATGGCACATTTGAAGAGTCGCAAGTCAGCAGAACCTATGTAATAGAGCTTGCTGGAAGGTGATGTGTTTACTTTTATAATATTTTGAGTGGTTTCAGTAGTACAATTTTCTGTAAAATACCCTTCACTCCAACAGATTCACACAAGATAGATTAGTTGAATTTGCCCAGCGGTCATACGGTCATTGTCCGATTTACAATTCAGATGCAGGAGTCTGATGACAGGTCCAATTATCATTAACAATACTTTGTAGTCTACATGACTGACCATAGGACTGGCTGGCCTAGTATTTTCTAGGTTCACCTTCCACAGCAGGCAAACAGGCTTGGTCGTCAGTCTCTTCATCCACATCACAGCTGTTTTCACCATCCTCGCCCACAGAAACTACAAAGACACAAGTCATAATAAACAGATCTCTTTAACAAGGACAAGGTATGTCTCATATGCACTGTTGGTTTGTGACATTTGAACTGAAATGGAACCTTATTGAGATACTAGTTAAACAGTAATTACATCACTAAATGATGTAACAGAACTAACTGAAACAACGAATAAGATAATGGTTAAGACAAGTCTGAAATCAGCATGATTGCTGTGAGGGGAAAAATAACCTGAAGGAAACTGACTTGACTATCCTGTACTGTAGAGTCAGACATTAGTTTACAATCTGAAACTAAAGTACAATGTGCGTAGAGTTAGTAAGTATGCCAATATATAAATGCATTAAATGTACTGAAAACTGTGAAATAAACAAATATAACCAATAGCCTATGGATAGTTTATTAGATATTAAGGTATTTATATATAAATAGCAGTTCTGCCTGACACAGCTAAACTAGGCTTAAACTAAGCCTATTTCTTTCATCACTTAGTAAATAATAGATTCCCTAGTATCCCATGTAAATGTCTAATATTAAGATTGGATTAAAGCTGTAACGATAGTATGGTTTGAGTATGTTAAATGTGTATGCTACAGTGTGTCTGTTAAAAGTGCTTTCTGACTTGATGTTTTACCAAAACATAGACACAGGGTAAATATAGGTGAAATGCATATGACTTATCTCATAAAATGTGGCTTGTCAAGGGGTGGATATATTAGGCAGCAAGTGAACAGTCATTTCTTGAAGTTGATATTCTGAAAGCAGGAAACATAAGCGTTAGGGATCCGAGCAAATTTGACAACTGCATAGCCGTAGACCAGTGTGCCTACCCCTGTCCACCACCAAAAGAGCCTACAATGGGCACAAGAGAATCACGTACCATGGAGAAACGGAATGTTTTCTTTTTTATATACATCACATGGATTACCTATTGTGTATGCATCGCTCACCTGAGGAAGAGATTAAACTAAGGTGTAATATTCCAAGCCGGAAACCTTTTGCCACCTTCTTAAACAATAATGCAGACCGAGTACACTCATTCATGATAACGGAATTAATAGCAGTGGGCTCTTTCAGTAGGATAATGTGCTCTGACTCTGTTCAGGAAGAGTTTGAAGGAAGTGATGTTGACTTTTGCTGAATGGGACCTACACAGGTTTTAATGTTATGGCTGATCTGCGCATGTTTAGTCACTTCATTGTTTTTTTGACATATCAGATTTTTGGACTAAATGCAAGTTTCAGAATGCAGAAAATACAGCAATTCAATTCAGCAAAACATCTTTGCAATGAAGGTGTATCATGTGTGTCATCTATGTAACATTAATTTGAATGTGTATGTTCTTTGTTTCATATTACGGATTTGCTCCTCAGTTCAGTTCTGTCTAATTCCACCTACATCTGTGGACAGCTTATACTCGTTTGAGGAAAATGCAAACCACCATTACAGTTATTGCCCACTGGATTGTGGCAAATATTCACTGCAAACTAGAAAATGCTCCCTCGAGAATCTTTCCCAAAATTTAGCCTTTAGCCTTTGTTCTTGTAATCAAACAAAGCAAACTAGACAGCAAGACAGTATAATTAGCTATCAGAACTAGTTTTCCCTTGCAAGAAAGAATGTATGTAATACAATATGTATTCTTGTATTATGTGACACATGTGACACAAATACATATTTGAGTTTTTTTTGGGCAAAGCGTTTCAGGAATGCTAACCTAAGTTATATGTTTTGCAGTGTTATATGTTTGTCTTTTCTCCCCATGCACATCAGTGAACCTTGGCTGCCTATTACCCTGTTTTTGGTTTACCGGTTGACAACAAGATAGCTTATCAAGGCAGTGTTTTTATTGTATGTGATGGAGGGGCTTTCAAGTATCACGGGGTGCGTTTATAAATACTTTTCTCTCAGCACACTAGAATTTTTAATTGGTGTCCAGCTCTCATTGGACTGGAATTCTTTACCTGTGTGGAAATCAATGGCTCTCAACATGTCTGTGACATCGTCTGTGTTGATGGTAAAGTGTGCCATGCTCTCATAGCCTGCCCCCATTCGCTCCATGTTGTTAGAGGCCTTGGCAGTCTCTGTGATCCTGTCATGGACATGACGGACCCACAAATAAAAATGACAGATAACTGCATGTTTTCCCATGCCTGACTGTGACGCAGGTGCATAAGACAGTGTCTGATATCTCCTCATTTGGAGCAGCTCAAATCACAACTTAACAAAACAGAGCAGCTCATGCAGTGAGAGCAGTAAGTATTTTATCCTCTGACCTAAATAAATACCTAAAGGTCTTGGGCTAAAAATGGTACAGTTTAAGAGGACATACAGTTTTAATTAGACATGGCACAATGCCACTTTTTGTGTGTGATACTGATATTATAAATTTGGATATCTGCCGATACGATACAAATCCGATACTCGCAGAAAACAAAAAATAATGCTTTCCAAAAATGTCCAGATACATTTTGTATACCTTCACACAAATACAAACATCATAACTGTGATATAATAAAGGAGAAACATTGCACAGAGAACATGGCATAGCATGGTACAGCAAAAAAAAACTTAATGTTGCGCTCTAAATATAAATGTTGCACTTTTACAAATGGCGACTCCAAATGTGGGATTTTAATGTACCACTTCTACAAATGGAAAGATATGCTTATTGGCCACGCCCGTGATTACAATTGGCTGTTACTTAGCAGGGGGCTGGACTGCCTGCTGTGATATCCCCTCACCAACATGGAGGAT
>JBBPCY010113460.1:0-18598 GCA_037974405.1 Brachyalestes nurse | reverse complement strand
CATGGGTTCGAATCCTACCTTCAGCACACCACCACTGGGTTCCTGAGCAAGACCCTTAACCCCAAGTTGCTCCAGAGTGACTGTCCCCTGTAGTTAGGGAATGGATGTCGCTTTGGATAAAAACTTCTGCTAAATATAAAATCAGAAAACTTTATTGATCTCAGAGGAAATTGTTTATGTTTTGACTACATAGGCACAGGCAGACACAGAAACAAGAGCAATATAAAATGTAGATGTAAATAAATCAAGTAAAATTAAACTCAGAAATACTCTATAAGATATATATACAGTTGACTTGCCGCTTACTATATCCCACCCCTTAACAGATATCACTGTAACAAGATAATGTTATGCACTTCACCTGTCAGTGGCTTTAATGTTGTGGCTGGTTGGTGCAGAAAGTAATGATAGCTTAGAAATGATATAACATTTCATTGAAGTACTACAAGTTACCATTACCATTACCTGTATAAAATATTGGTGCAAATTACTGGCAACATCTGCTTTCTATTCTCATACAGTGGCAAGAAAATGTATGTGCCTTTTGTGCATAATTATCTGCATTTAATCATCATAAGATGTGATCTGATCTTCATTTAAGTCAAAGGTATTGACAAATATAATGTGTCTGAAATAATAGCACAAGGACATTTTGATCTTTCAAGAAAGAAGTATGTGAACCTTCAAGTTAATGACCTCAAAAAAGCTAACTGGAGTGATAAAAACCTCTCAGACATTTGGAGACATTTGCTCTGCACAAGAAGAATACGCTCATGTGAGCCTTTCAGAGGATCTGCAATCAAGAATTGTGAATTTACACAAAGCTGGAAACGGTTACAAAGTGATTTCAAAGGCTTTAGAAATTCACCAGTCTACAGTTAGGCAAACAATCTACAAAAGGCGACACTTTGGAACTGTGGACCTATAAGTGGGTGCCCAGTCAAAATGACCCCAAGAGCACAATGAAGACTCATAAATGAGGTAAAGAAACAACCCTGAGTGACAGCCAAAGATTTGAACTTGCTAACATCTGTGTTCATGAGTCTACAGTATGTTAAACATTGAACAAGCAGGGTGTCTATGGCAGGACTCCATTAGGAAGCCGCTTTTAGATTACCTCTAAAATAATTGCCTAAAATTAAGCTGTAAAATTAATTATTAAAGCCCTGCTGTGGGCTGGTGTCCTACCTAGGGTGAGTCCCTGCCTCACGCTCGTAGACCCCGGGATAGGCTCCGTGTACCTGCAACCCTAGTAAGGATTAAGTGGTTACAGAAAATGAATGAATGAATGAATCAATGAATTGTTGGTTTTCATCGTTTAACCTGAAAATTCAGTCTAACAATAAGCATTTCTCTTTCATCATTTCTTTTTTAACTACTGCATGTCCCCAAGTCTAAATGTTTCTTGTGTTACTGATTTGCTATCCAGCATCAACTTAGGGAGGTTGCTTTTATGGTGTTCCCCTTCTGCTCTAAAAGAAGTTTCTGTGGGGCTTTTAGCACTGAAAAAATGAAAATTGGCACTGATTAAAAAAACAAACAAAAAATGTATCTGAAAAACTCTGGCATCAAAATTGATGTTGTCATTAACAGACATTAAAATAATCCAAGGTCCTTTTGTGATCTTATTGATTGCTAACTTTGATGTTAATTCAGATGTGCTTTTTCAATAACAGTGCATTTTTTTTGTCAGTAATTTTTCATGTCAGTTTATTGTTTTTACATTAAAGTGGAAGGGAGGAGTTTGGAGGGGAGGGTCAAAAAGGGATTTATTTGCATATATTTAAATGAGATAAACATCATAGGTGTGTACTTTGCATCTGTTCCTAGTAGCGCAAAGATTTTTCCAAAGATATTTCCATGCAAGCTCCTCTGCTTTCAGGATGGCTTGTCAGTCATCGAGTGGACCTGCAACACCCAAACCACAAGAAAGTCTCTCTCGGTTGTTGTTACTGCACATAAAAGTGAGCAAGCATAACTTTTTAAAAATTACTTTATGCCATTTAGCTGAGGACAGCAGGAACAAGGCTAATGTTAGATTGCTGTATACAGTACTAGGAGCTAGGTGGTTACCAGATCATTTCTATCATGGAAAGGACTCTTCTTGTAATGGAATGCTCTCCTGCCTTGTGTTCTTTTGGTTGCTCGTTAAATCCTACACCCTGTGGGGGATTTGTTTTCCCTCAAGGATTTAAAAACCTATGTACTTGCAGCTGCACAAGGGCTCATAAATGTCTTAACACAGAATTTTCAGCACCATAGGACTCACAAAGCAGATTGTTGTGCAGAATCAGCAAATGCAGACCACCAGGCAAGCAGTACAGGATAACCTTGAAATGTGTCTTTGAGATGTGTCATGTATCTTCATCCATTTACATCCCTGCAGGTTTATCTCCCTTTCAAACCTGAAAGCTGAAATAGTCAATAAGGGCTCCTACAGAACTCTGTTGTTAAAGCCTTAGCTCTAAGCTAAGCAGGGCTGGGGAAGGGAACTCTCACCAATAAAATAAATCATGAAATGGCTCTGTATTACTATTTTTTATTACAGTACAAATACATACATGTTAAATGTTTCAAAATTTACGATATGATAAATGTATACTTAATTGTGATAATGAGTATTACAATATTTGTATAAGCACCTTTGTAAGATTTCTCTATGGCATCCGCCCTCCTTATTTTTGTCATTTATGTGATTTTTATTCTATTGATGAATATCCAATGATGAGTGGAGAGAGTGGAGGGTGACTGTTTTACAGGGTTTAGGTAAAAAACATAATATTTTCAAACCCTTTACATTTGCATATTGGATACAAACATTAATATTAAAAAATTTCACTGCCTGTATATGCAGGTGGCCATTGAAGAAGGAAATTGGTGGCAGAACCTCCAGATGTTGACAGCTACACAGGCAGACTCATTTGTAGTTTCAGGTGCTGAGAGCACCATTTTTTATATTGTTCCTCTGTAGCAGACCCTGGAACACAGTCCATTACAGATTTACACAGATTTACTTATTTATTTACTTATTTATTTTATTATTTTTATTTTTTCTCACACACACTCACATACATAATTTTCTCTCATTTGTGAAGCAGCTTTGTGACAATGACCATTGTTAAAAGCGCTATATAAATAAAATTGAATTGAATTGAATTGAATTACCATTAGATGTGTCTAAATTCTTTAAAAAATGCTAAAGGGTACACACCAAATGTGTAAGAAAAGCTTTCCTCTGTATATTCTTGCATTGTACATCAAATGTCGTATTGTCAGATCATGACGACGATGATGATGAGGTGAGCCCATCCCTCTCTTTCCCTCTCTCTGTCTCTCTCAATCACTGTCTCTCTCATTTCGCAACTTGTTGTAGTATGTATAATACATATATGTACTGGTTCAGGTTCTCCATTTCACAAATTTACGACTTAAGGCCACCTATACACAATCTGTAGATCAAGGCTCTTTTCTGTCAGATGAAATTACTTTTCATGCAAATCTAGGTGATGAACTTTTTCATCTCTATTATGTTTTATTATTTCAACAATTTCAGTGTTTCTGGAAGATTATCCAGTTACATGTGCTTGATATTGTTTTCTGCCACACAGGCCACAGGATTTTCTTAATTATAGATATCTGTCCCAATTTTGAGAGTAATGTCCTGTGAGGGAGACACAGACTTTTGGATAAAATGTTAAGGACATTTTCATTTAAATACATCTTCAGGTGTTTTACGCAGTCATTTAAGTTTAATTTTATTTATATAGTGCTTTTTACAACCAATGTTGTCACAAAGCAGCTTCATAAAATCCAGGTTCAAGCCCCTAGAGAGGCAGCGAAAAACTCCCTGAGCTGGATGTACGATGCTGGACTCTTTGAGATTAGCATACAGCAGCACAGCCATCCCACCTCTAGGCAAATCTGACCACAACTTGGTGCACCTCGTACATACCTACCTACCACCGGTGAAGAGGCAGCCAGTCGTTCTCAGGACAGTGAGGGAGTGGGCTAAAGAGGCCAGTGCAGTGCAGCCAGTTTCATGGCTATAACATGGGTATAACAGACATGAGAGCACAATGAGACACTGGCACACCCCACCTCCACCACCCACAAACATGAGGGAACATGAGGAGTGGTGGGACGACAGCACCAGCATCCCATTTTACTAGAATTCTCTATGCCTATAACCTTACAGCTCTACACCCATCATGTGTCATCTAAAGGTAGTTACGCTAATACATATTCCTGAGCTGGGTGGCTTTATATGAAAGGCTCTGCCATCTGCTGTAGTGTAGTCATGACAATATCAGACTACTGTGGTCAAATTTCCTCATTCTAGTGAGGACTCTAGCTGCCACATTCTGGACTGGCTTAATTACTTTCTTGTTGGAGCAGCCTGATAGCAGGGCATTACGGTAAGCAACCAAATAAAAGTGGTCCTGAGACAGAACCTTGTGGAACTATTTTACTGATATTGGAAATATCAGTATTGAAAATAAAACTGATAGTGGAAATATTTTACTGATAGCGGTCAGTCACGTATCTAAACCAGGTGAGTATGTGGTGAAATAAAACTTCTAGTTTGAATCTAAAGTTAAAAAGTCCATAAAATATCACTACTATAGGTTTGCACCTCCCTGGTTCCTGGTTTATCATTGTGGTCTGTGGAAGACTAGCTGTGTTATCCACATTAACATGAAGGGTAGGGATTAAATGGAGAGTTTGACTACAGTAGTGAGTAGACCCTGTTACTTTCCAAGTGAAGCCTACAGTATCTAAAATTGAAGCAAATGCAGATTTTAGTGGATTATGTTCTTTTTCAAAGTGGATATCAAAATATCCAACAATTATTACTTTATCACTGTGTACTGCTAGATTTGCTAAGAAACTACACATTTCTCATAAGAACTCTCATAAGAATATGGCATGTAGGCAGTAATTACAGAAAAAGTGGTTTGTTTGTAAATAGATAAGTTACTGTTTGTTAATAAAAATCATTTCAAAGTAAGTTAATGTAAAACCTAATTAATATTCAGGGCCCCTCTGTAAATGGTTGCTGTGCCTACCCCTCCACCACTTAGTCTAAGATTGTGTACAAAGTTATAGCTGGCGAGGATGGCCTCATTTAGAGCAACAAACTCATCAGGTCTAATCCAGGTGTCTGTCAGACATGCGTAATAATTTTATTTACAGTAAAAGCTTTAGGAGTAAGTGATCTTATGTTAACCAGCCCAAGCTTTAGATCTAAGGTCTTATGGCTGTCCACAATAGTTAACTGGGAGTCAATTTCTGTTCAGTTCAGAGTGAATGGTTTTTCCATCCATCTCTGAAGTGTCAAGGTCCATTTGGAGATGTGTCACAAATATGTACAGGGTCCCAAACAAGTGCAGACTACTGAAAGAGTCTTCTGCAGGCAATCCTCTCCAAGCCTGGGAAGTACCTTGTAATATAAACTTGTTGAGGCCATCCACACATCACACTACACACATCACACTACAGGTAAAAATGTGCACACTTTTTTTTTATATTTATTTAGATTTGTTTATGGCCATATTGCTTCCTCTACCACAGTCTCCTCCAACTCTAAATTGTGATGAAATGTCAAGGTTTTTTCAGTCAAATATAAAAAAATAATAGTAGACTTGATCTGATTTGTTTTTACTGGAATGGAAAACCAAACATTCTGTCAGAGGTCATGAAGACAGTTGATGCCTGTTGTTGTTGACTGCCCCAGGTACATTCATCTAGAGCATGGTACAAAATATATTTGTATGTGTTATTATTACACAGGTAATCATAGCCAGCAAAAGTAATATACTTAGCAATATTTTTAAGCCATTTTGTTTCTCCTTAAAACAGTAATTACCATTCATGAATTACCATAATTAACATTTTCTTAACATTTTTCTGAAAATAATCACATGAAATAGATGCAGCTTCGGGAACTGTGAAGAGGGCTGCTTCTACAGGAATTGTGTCGAGGGCTGCTTCCTTGGGAACTGAGACGAGGGCTGCAGCTTCGGGGACTGAAACTGGGGCTGCAGCTTCGGGAACTAGACCTGGGGCTGCAGTTTCAGGACATGGACCCAGGTTCTCAGAGCCAGCGGGTGTTGTCTTCGGTGTGCTCAGGATGGGCACAGAAGCCCACTTTCTGGGTGCAATTGTGGCCGCCAGCATGTGGGGAGCCTTCTTCCACGATTTACGGGCACGTGAGCTTGTGGTGGCCCTGGATGAGGCTTGACAGACCGGCATACGAGTCACCATATGAGGCGAGTCGGGCACTACTGTAGGTGGACGAGCCCTGAAGGAAGTCATGACACACCCCGTCTCCTACACCCCTGAGCCACGGTACTCCTACCTCGCCAGATAGTGAGCTTCTGCGGAAGCCCCTCGAAGAAGTCTGTGAACACCTCCGGAGCCAGAATTGTTGGTGCATCTGCTGACCCACCATCCCAACCATCCCAATACGCCTTGTCCTCAGAGTCCACCCAGCAGCTCTGAGATTGAGAACCACTCACCCTCGCCAGTTCGTTCCATGGCTGGGTCCAGCTCACTTTACTCTGTGGGCACCTCTCAGTCATCCACGTGCCCATGCGGAAATCTGCTCCACCTCTTTGGTAGGTCGGTCCGTCTGTCAGGATCCCTGTCTCCAGGCAGCATAGAAAGGCGAAGATTTCCATTTCTTTACTCTTAACTTTATTATCAAACAAAAAGGCATGAGGGCCTAAACATAAACACAACCTATACACAGGAGACAGAATGGAATTAAACTGGAAACTAAAGTTTGAAGCAGGAAGCCAGTGGACCAACAACCTGAGTCAAACTCAAAGTGAACTAAACACTCATGAACTAAACACAAAAAACAATAGCAACCTATAATCATTTATCCAGAAACACCCGTCAGCTGAAACTAATAACCCCAAACTAAAACCCGGTGTACACAGAACTTCAACATAAAAGTCCAGTTATATAACACAAAAAGGCCAGCCTTCAGCGGCCACCAACCAGGAAAGTTTTTTTTTACTTTTTCTCATATTTTAGGCCCAAAAACCTTATGCAAAGTAATACAATGTCAGAAATGGAATCTGGAAAACAGATTAAAATTTAAACTACTTGAAAACTTAAATAAGCATAAGCATATGGCAGTTTGTAAAAGAGTGTAGATGTCTGATTTCAAGACTTAAAGTGCAAATAATCCACTGACATTCTTGTCAGCACTCTCTCTATTAACTGCATGGCAGGTGCCTGTAATTGATGTGAAATGTTTTGACACTGTGATAGTGCCAAAGTTGAATAACTGGTTAAATTACAACTATCCACAGCTCCAAACCTCTCCCCTCCATGCTAATACAGAGACAGTAAGTTGACACTGAAAAGCACTGACACTGAATAAAAGCTTTAAAAAAACATCATTGAAAAAGCACTTCTGAATTGTCATAAAACATTACAGATGTTATAGTCGTAGTATAGTATAGTTTTTACATTTGTTCTTTTTTGTAGATTATTTGAATGACTGTTCAATGTTTATTTCAACACAAGTGTTTCACAGCCAGTGTTCTATTTTTCAGTTTCTTTAATCAATGCCAAACTTAAAATCTATAATGTGGCCCCACAAGTTTCTTCTTGCCACTTTTGCCTCTGGCTTGCTCACTGGGGGCTTGGACTAGATTAGTACAGTAACATAGCATTTGGGCATGTAGGCTATACATTGCATACAGGCTTGTATCTCAAAGAGTCCATGAATCCCCTCTGCTTCATACAATATAAATGTATAATTATTTATGCATTTCTTGGACAAGCATAAATCCAAATTTTCTTAATATTATATGCATACCACCTGTGTCCCAAAATACAATGACGCTGGTTTACACATCTTTTATTTTTCCTACAGTTTCATCACTGTAGACGTTGACATATGGATATGACCATATGTGGATACATATTCTAGTAATTATAGTAATTCCTAATTCCCAAGTATCCTAAAGAACTTCTATTTCTGAAGCTTTTTTTTACACACGGTCAATATATGGTTCCTTTTTCTTTAGAACAGCAATTAAAATGTTTCCCTTACCAGAGAGCAATCTTTTTGTTGTTTTCAGAACATATTGTCTTGCTGCATTAACAGTATGCTACACTATGTATGCTTAATGCAGGCCTCACACCAGCCGTAGCCGAGTCTCATATTGCTTTTTGATAGAGGAAAACAATAGTCTTTCTCCCACAGCGTAGAATGGGTATCTCTGAATACACGCATGTGTACGTCTTAGCACAGCAGACACTAAATACACTGTATTTTTCAGAGCAATGAACAGAAAATATATATATTTGTGTGTGTTTGTATGTGTGCAGATGCAATGACAAACATGACAAACTGTGAAAATAAAACTGGAATATTTGTCAGATATAGTGAAAAAAATGCACGTGTGGAAAATGTTTCCTTGAACGTTAAATGCATCCTGTGGCTTTTATGCCATGAATTCTAAAGAGTGAATTCGGCCAGTTTAGGCTCAATTCCACACACACTCCACACATGCTTTACACTCCAAGCCTGACTTATTCATGAACTGTATTCAGATGTCAAAATATGTTTTCATACCTGTGTATAACTGAAGTCTTGCCCAACAAATACATTTTTTCCAACAATAAACACACACACACACACACACACATATATATATTTGTACCTCTGTTATTTTTTTTGCAAACATATGGCTACATGAACTCCAACCAACTAGAACAAACTTCAAATGGATTAAAATGTAACGTGGTACATATATAGACATCCTGACCTGTAAAAGTGCTTTGAAAGTTTCATCTCTTGAATAAGGGAATACAGCTTTTCTTTTTAAAATGGAAAGTAGCCAACTTAGTGTCACCATTTTGTGAGAAGCCCAAAGATAGTTTGTCCAGGTGAACATGGTTCAAAGTTTTGATTAAAAAAAAGTGCTGAAGAATGATTTACATCTTTCATATTCATGAAAACACATTTGGTATAACAGTCTTACTCTCCATAGAAAAACACTGCCCATAGAGTGACACTGAGAATTTGTATAATTTGAGCCTAAGATTATAATTCCAAACATTGGCTAGAGGGGTATAAAGCCCTCGGCACTGAGCTGTGGAGCAGTGGATGTGTTGTTGAAGAGACACAGAATGCAAACTAGCCTGAGCCTAATTTCTGCACCTCTGTATGAATACAAATAGATTTCCATCCAAACAGTTTTTCTAACGCTGAGTCCCATATCAACAGGTGGATTTTGAATGTCTGGCATAGGCGTGTTTACCTAGCATAGGCATGTTTACCAAGAAACAACAACTGTGCAAGAACAGGAAAAGACTTAATTTAGCATATGTATCTGAGAAGCCATGACACTGCCGTCAGGTCAGGTGATAAAGCTGATAAACACAGGCCCTTCCACATGCACTGTGTGTTGCCAGTGTCCTGGAAGTGGAGTTTTCCCTTACTGGTTTGAAGCACAGAATTACACAGCAGCAAGAAAAAATACCCAACGATCCGGTGCTCTATCTGAGCACAGCTGACGTGAGGAGGGCTCTGCTTAGAGTCATCCCACGGAAGGCTGTCAGACTAGAAATCATTCCTGGTCATGTGTTTAACGGATACACAGACCAGCTGGCAGACATCCTCACAGACATCTTTCAGGTCTCTTTGATCACCACTGTGGTTCCAAGGTGCTTCAAAGTCACCACTATCATCCCTGTGCCAAGGAAGCTGTCAGTGTTGTGTCTCAGTGAGTACTGTCCCGTAACACTCACATCATTCATTATGAAGCGCTTTTAGAGGCTCATCATGATAAAATCACAGCTGCAATCTAACTGGATTCTCTGCCATTTGTTTATTGTCCCAGCTGGATAAGAAGGACACTTGTGTTAGAATGCTGTTCATAGCATTCAACCCCATCATTACTCAGCATCAGACTGGGAAGCAGAAATTGCTGGAGCTGAAAATCTCCCTCTGCAACTGGATCCTGGACTTCCTGACTGGGGGACCTCAGTCAGTCACGATCGGGAGCAACATCTCCAGTATCAAAATGCTGAGCACGGGTGTCCCCCAGGGCTGTGTGCTCAGCCCTCTGCTGTTCATGCTGCTGACCCACGACTGTGCAGCAATGCAAGCTCTACATCAAGTCTGGTTTGATCAGCAGGAAAAACGAGGTGAGGTGCGACTGCTAATGGACTGGTGCATCTCCCTCATCTTCCTCCTCCCATCTGGCAAAAGATTTCGTAGCATACAGGCCTCCACTGCCAGAATGGGAAACAGCTTCTTTCCTCAAGCCATCAGACGCTTCAGTCAGAACTGAATCATAAACTTTACATACTGTACACTGTACCAACTATATCAACACACACACTTACACCCATGAACAGAACTTCTTTTTTGTAAATGGCAAAGGGGGCATTTGGCTGACGCCCTGTCTTATGCATTATGGTCCTGGAGAAACACTGTTTCATTTCACTGTATACTTTAATTAAAAAATTACAATAAATCCACTTTACATCTACACAACAATAGACAATAAACGATAAAATGTTGTTCTCTTATACCCATTTAAGCTGTGCATCTGTGTATTTGAGCAAGTAATGCGTAAATGCAAATAGGTGCCACAAAAGGGTTTCATTTCATACTTATTTGATTAAATGCTTTGTGTATTAATCACATCCTTTAGTGGCAATTATTACAATGCTCAGTAATTAACTGCATGATTGGTTATAATGTCTTTTGGAAATTTGCAGTACATTATAAGCCAGCTAGGCATAAGTGACAGGTAACTGTGGCTTAAGCATCAGTTCTCTTCCAACACTCTTGTGCATATTAGGAAAATAAATCAGTGTTGTACTAATTGAATTAACACCATTTCAAAATGTAGTTAAAGGCTATTTGGGTTGAAAGGACACAATTATCTCAAGCATTAAATCAGCTAATGAAGTCAAATAACAGAGAATATGTTTTACCATTCTTGTGGAATTTCCACCTTGTATCGCAAGTTGCATACTCAAAAATAAGCTGGTCCCCTTTTATATTAAGCGTGGTTACACATTAGCAACTCATGCAAAACAATGTAACTACTGATGATGTATTCATTGCTACAGATATCTTTAGTTCAGGTTTTAGTCATATAATCCAAGCGTCTGTTAATGTAACACCAAAACTGATAAACAGTGAACACATCATCTGTACTTCCGCTTAATGGAAGGTAGGACCATTATATCTGTTTTACGAGGGATATATTCTGTTGCTCATTAAATATTACTATTTTGAATTAGAGGAACATTTTGATTATTTCAATGTTGTTGAGTAAATCACACTTCATTCCCTTTGGCTCCACGCTCTATCTAGGCCCCATCTTGGTTTACTTACTGCGTCTTTGTTGACTTTCCCCCTGGTCTACCAATCTTTGGGTTTATACTTTTGAGTTATACTCCATATTTTATTTCAATGGATGATCTAATCAACACTGGCTGTAAAACAAAGTTTCCATCTACTCTATTAAGTGTGGCTCTAAATCGATTGGACATTAGTGACCACTTTCACACCAATTCTAGTAAGATGAAACACTTGTTAATAAAATTAAGTGAGTTGAAAATAAGAGCAGGTAACTTTGGATCCACAAAATCAATTGTGTGTGAAATCCCTTCCACACAATCTGAGTTCGGGTAAAGAAGGAATTTCTTGAGCGGATAAGTGCAGTTCAGATAAATGCCGTCATATTCCCATCTCTCAATGCTCATTTGCAACAGTATAATCTGACTGTCTCCAGCCAATCCTAATGAGAGCATCTGGAAAAAAAGAGGAGAGGTTGCATGCACAAAGAAGGCGCCGACGGATCAAACAACTGGCCTTTTTGTTTTGTTCTCTTATATGTCAGGGGATGGCTAAGGACGGGTCAGATTGCAGTTAAATGGCCATTAAATGAAAGGTCGTTCATTGATTATTTATGTGCAGTTATGGCATTTATGGTGGCACCATGTCTGAAAAGGCTATGTTCATTGTGATTTCCATCTTTGGAAGCCTGCAAAGGGCGAGCGAAAACTGAAATCAGGGAGTTGTGTGCCACACAAGGCCCCTCGGTTTACATCAGGAAGTGACTAAATTCTGCACCGTCCTTACGTAATACTTTCATGCTTTCATGTCAAGGAGGAACACAAGAGCACTCTGCTCGCAGATGAAAGACGAAGGAGAAATCCATTCCGCACACACATTAAGCAATTAGCTGATTCTGAGCTTTCATGTGTGGGAGCCTTTGTTGTTCTGAGGTAGAAAGAGCATGCATAGGGAATGCTTCAGACATTCAAATAAAATGCCACCGTCAGGTGTTGCACCATAGAAATTGACTGCGGTTTTATAAATCAAATTACGTATATCAAGGATAAGACAGAATCAGACCGACTTGTACTCGTACGCAAATAGATGTGTATAGAAGGCTTTGCACTTTGTCTCTGTAATGGATGGAAAGAAGCTGAAGGACATTTTATCCACAGGCTCTCTGCAGATTTAGAGCTACCATGGAAACAAAATTGACCAAAGCAAGCTTTTAACTTTGAGTGTAGTCTCTTTCAGGCAAATCCTAATTTAACTCCTAAGATTTTAGACAGTGTTTTAGTGAGTCAGTGACAGCTCGTTTTATATTTAGTTACAGCAGAATGCACACACAGGCACAGACATATACATATAGAATTCAGCAGGGTTCTGTACCTATAGTCAAATAAAAAAACAATGTCATTCTTAGAATTGGAGCTCAGAGCTTTTGTTGGCTCTGAAGCAGCCGAACAGTCAGTAAATGTTCACACCAGAGAGACCATGTAAATGATTCTGCAGGCAAAAGAGCTGTTACATTAATCAACATATTTATGATTACATCACTTAATCTTACAGTAGCTACATCGGTGTCAGGTTTTGTGAACAGTACATACATCTTTTTTTTTTTACATTTTTTTTTTAAAGGTTTGAATTCTTCACATTTGCATATCATATTTAGGCTGAATAAATCGATTTTCTGCTGACTAACTCAACAAATACAATTCAACTGACAAAATAATTGTTTAAAGCAGCCATACGTAGCGTCTTTGTTGCATGAGTAATTCAAAATTACTTTTCACAATTATCTAAATATAAAGCAAACATATTTTTATTTTATTTTTCATGACGGTGATGATTGTGTTGTATTGGTGAAATGTCATATCCTGCCCTGTGTTATCCCCGGTTTTGTCTACATGTTTATTGTTATTCATTTCGAGCTCTGACTCTGTCCTGCCCTACCATTTTATGCCTACACCTGCTCCTTTATTCAAGTGTGCCTCAGCTTTTTCTTGTTTTATCTCCACTATTTGGACAAAAGTATTGGGACACACCTCTGAATGACAGGCGTTCCTTGAGTTATGACACAGGTCTGTTCCCACGACAGTGATGTAACCTGAATTTTGGTGTTAGTTGAAACACATCCTGGCCTAACTTAGCTATCCTAACACAGTTGCAGAATCATAATCCAGAACATAAAAAACACAACTAAGCGACAGAAAAAGTAAAAGGACATAAATATTCTGTACTTATGCACTGTAATGTAGTAACAGAAAACTCCCTCACTCATACGCTGCATTACTGCATATACAGTGTATTCTTCCGCTGCGCACAACCAGAAATGTTGTATGTTGAGACTGTCATAACCCAAAGACCCCCTGTACTGAATTCAGGTGGGCCCCTCCTTCCAGGCAATCTTAATGCTTCAGCATACCACCACAGTTTGGGACAACACCATGCTTTCACCTTTGTGGACACAGTTTGGGGAAGAACCTTTTCTATTCCAGCATGACTGTGTCCCAAAGCAAGCGCCATAAAGACATGGCTGGATGAGTTTGGTGTGGAAGAACTTGACTGGACCACACAGAGCCCTGATCTCAACCCCATCCAACACCTTTGGGATGAACTGAGATTTTTGCCCTCTGAGACTAGAGATGTGGATGCCTAAACTGAACCAGATATAATTCATTTATTTTCGTTAATATTTTACAATATAGCAACATTCATTATATTGCCACATAGCAATATAGTGAGTAATAGTGTAGTGTATATGTTTAAAGTATAGTGTATACTTTTTAAAGACCTTTGCAGATAAAAAGTGTTGTTCATGCTACAAATTTTGTGGACAAATCTTCAGAAGTATAGACTCTGATATCAATGTAAATAGTGAATACATTAGTTGTTTTTGTTTTGTTTTTAGAAAATGTGTCATTGTATTGAAATCAAGGACTGGTAAGCATATATATATATATATATATGTATATATATATATATATAGTCCCTATTACATGGATGGTGGATTGTTCTCACCCTAGCGGTAACATTGACACTGGTAGTTGTGTGGAAGCGTGTGACACTGGTATGAAAGTATCTGGCACAGTACTCTTCCTATGGTCTTTACATATTTCAGTGCCAATTCTGGGTTGACAACAGCCTGTGGTGGATGATAAAAAAGACTGTAGGAGCAAGGCAGGACTACCTAATAAAAAAATAAAAAACAATAAAATAACTCATCATGTACATATTTTGTGTTCACAGAGCATGACAGAAAGTTGTCCATGTGCATGATTGGTAGAGCCTGCGTGGACGGTGGTTGTCCTCCGTGTAACTGTGTGGGTATGTGACGATACCCAGGAGAAGTTGCCAGCCTGCCACATCTTCTCTCTCTTCCCACAGAGAGAGAGACAGGCGAAATCAGCGATGTGTTTCTTATTCCTTGTAACACACCCACTCAACCACCTGTGTATAGTCACACACACTCACATATATCAGGGCTGAAATCATGACTGAAGCCAGAGGGGAAGCTTATTATGAGGTTTCTTCTTCATAGTCTCACAGGGTCGATGGTTCTTCTCATTAGAGTCCTGAATCGGATTTCCTGAAGTTGCTGGGGGAAAATTGGCGTAAAATGTACCATACAAGTAAAATTCTATTGATGCTGACGAATAAGAGGAATTATTTTCTAGCACACTAATACAAAGCATTCTTTCATTGCTGATGTGTTGATTCCAAAATGTGTCACTATTACAAAAAATGCCAGTGATGATATTTAGATCATTTCAATTTACTTTAAAATAACTTTTGAATAACTTTCAAAGTGAACTTGATTACTGCCATCTCCTCTCCATTACCAAGTCCTCCTAGTGGGCCTTCCAGCTTGCATGGTAAGACCCTTACAGCTGGTCTTCAACCATCCCAAAAAGTAGCATGTCACCCCACTGCTGGTTGATCTACACTGGCTATCCATGGCTGCCTGAATTAAGTTCAAGTCACAAACTCACGCCAACAGAGTGAGATCTGGGTCTTCACCCAGCTACCTTAACCCTATCATACAGGCTCATGTTCCAACTCGCTCCCTCCACTTCTCCAAGAAACTTTGTCTGGCTCTGCCATCCCTACACACAGGGTAGGCCCAGTCCAGACTCTTCTCTTCTGTGGCTCCCTGCTGGTGGAATGAGCTCCAGAATCCCTCTATATTCATAAACCTCCTGAAGATTCATCTGCTCAGATGAAACTGCTCTCATCAGCTCTCCTCGTCTAATGCACTTGCTCAATCTTCTTGCATTACTCTTACGTAAAGATTTTAGCACTTAGAACCCTCCTCTGGTTCTCACACTGTCCTGAAACTTTGATGTTTCTTCATATTGGATAAAAGCGTCTGTCAAATGAGTGCAATGTAAAAGTTTGAAATATTTTTTCAATAATATAAAATCATTGTTGACGTCACATGTTTATGATCATGGTGCAAGGTGATACTGGATGTAAGGACTGGTAGGGAGTTGGAGGTGATGGCCCAGCCAGAGGTTTCCAGACAGCCCTCTTCAGTAGACAACTCTAGGGCGGAGATCTTCTTCACCTGAATACTAGGTTTTCCTTGGACTATAAATAGGCCTGCAGTACTATCCCTACTTGCGAAGTATACTAGCCCTATCTAGTTACCAAGCGTTTCCTTGTATTCTGACTGTGTTTTTCTCTTGTTCCTCTTTGACCCTTTTCTGGATTTTGGATTTATTCTTTTTGCCTGTGGACTTTGCTCTGGTTGCCTGCTATTGGAATTCCTGTTTTTTTGGACACTTTGCTACGACTTTGGATTTTTGCCTCTTGTCTTTGTGGACTGTATTCTTTATTCAAAACTCTTATTTTTGTATTTCTGCATTTGGGTCCATTTCTGTTATCGTGACAGAGGAATGATACTGGCATCATGAAAATGGCTGACCTCCTAAACCAGTATTTGATGGCATAATTGTCATTTAAAAAATTATCATTTCTACCTGGCGTCTCCCCTTAAAAATAAAGTCTGGAAAATTGATGGACATCTTATATCAAATGGTTCCAGACTTTTTGTACAGGTATTGATAAGGACAGGTTAGGATAAATCTAGTGTCCAAACTTCAGGCTGGCGGCACATGACACTGATTTTTCTTTTGATCTTCACTCAGTTTGATTCAGTATTCCGTCATGTCTGCTGCACCTGGGGCTTAACAACTACCACATCACCAAAAAGGTGCCTTTTGAACTCACACTCTTCTCACACATTCTTTAAAAAGCCACTGTGAATGGGACGTCGCAGAAGTACGAGATGCCCACTCGTCTAAGCTGTCTGTCAGGTGCCATTTCTTCCTATTCCACTTTTGACAGTGTTTAATTCTTTTGAACCCAGCATGAGCTCTTGATGCCTCCTGGCTCATTACAAGCTTCGCATGGCAGCATTTCAGTTTCTTTCATCTTCATCTTAGCCAGGGTGCAGTTCTTTTCTTTAGAAAGCAGTTGTGAGAATCAGTCTCAGTAAAGCATGGCATGGCCCACTTTCAAACCTGCTATTATGACTCATTTTCTACACTTGGGTAATAAAACACAAATTGGTACAAAGCTTAATCTAAAATGCATAATGAGCAGCTCTGTCTCCTCTGTCAACCACATTCAACGGCTCCCCAGAGTCTGGCTGGAAAATTACTGATTACAGTTCATGTTAACGAGTAGGGGAAAGAAAAAAAAACTGATACACAAAGCCACACATTGCCAGAAATGTATTAAATGTTAATTAGGCTTTGTTTGCTGGTACAAATTTTAGGAGTTCTATGAAGGAGCCTGGAGTGCATTAAGTACCACTGGGAAGTAGCTTTTTTTCCCCCATAAACAATTTAGAGAAGTAAGGCAGAGAGTTGAACTTAATTGTTAGAAATGATTTTGTCACCTGATGGTGTTATAAATAAGAATAATTCATATTTTACAGTCCTTACTGCAAGGCTGAATAATTCAGGGCAGCTGGTGGCCTAGTGTGTTAGATAGTCGGACCTGTGACCAGAAGGTTGTGAATTCGAATCCCAGAACTGCTAGTGGTACCTCTGAGGTCCCCTTGAGCAAGGTACCACCCCCCCCACACTGCTCCATGGGTGCTGTGTTCCTGGCTTCCTGCTGCTTCCTTTGGGTGAATGGGGTAAATGCATGACAAATGGTCACTTTACACTTTACAATTATTTTGGCAATGTAATTATTTTACCTAGAACTTAAACTCCATGACATTTTTGAAAACCAGCACTAGAAGTCTGCATGGGTATAAAAAAAGCTTGAACCTGACATGGGTCCATGGCTTCGAGACCCATACAGAAATGAAACCTGGCTCAATGCTAAGACTGAAACAGTAACCTGACCCTTACCCAAGCCAGCTTTACTTTACAGACAGAGCTTTACTTAGTTACTAAGCTTTTCACTTGGGTGTCACTGAATATGTCATTTACATTTACAGCATTTAGCAGACCCTTTTATCCAAAGCGACTTCCATTCCCTAACTACAGGGAACCACCTAACCACCAAGCCAGCTAACCAGCTAACGACGACGACGTCCTGCTAGTTGAACGGGTATTTTCAAAATCTGTAATACGCTAATCTGCTATTCAGCCCTGGCAGAGAACCGCACCCTCTCTCTAACTGTAAATGAGCCTATGTTAAAGTCCCTATCGCTGCTGCTGCTTGAAGAAATGCTTAACACATTTTAGTAAAAAGAAGGTCTGCTGTGACCCTTCCAGCAACCCAGGACGCCCCTTTCATTATCTCTAGTTACACAGAATGACAATACAGAGCTATTCCCAAAGCAGCTATTGTGTGTTTTCAAGACAGAGAGAATGAGCCAGTGCACATGAAATCTACCACACAAAAAAGCATGTGTTAAAAAACAAACTGAGTCTGATCCAAATGTGATATTGCACTTCATTCCAAAACCTAATATTTTTCAGGCCCTGTTGAGCTTGGGTCAGGTACCAGACCTCTAACAAGCGCATTCCATATTTTGGATTTGTATGCTGATTGTAGTATGCTAGGCTGCCAGTTCATGAGCATTTCATTATTTAGTCAAATGTCCCCAATTAAAAATTAAAACAGTGTTAATATTGAATGTTATTAAAATTGCAGCTGTTACATATTCCTAAAGGGTACTAAAACAAAACCTTTTTACACAGCAAATGACAATATGAAAATCCATATGTAGCTCATTAACAGTGAACTATCGCTACCAAGTAGAATGATTCCATGGAAAATATTGTTTAAATTCCCTGGCAAATACATTAT
>JBBPCY010113429.1:0-18603 GCA_037974405.1 Brachyalestes nurse | reverse complement strand
TACCTGGTGAACCAGGTGTTTCTGAGCAGGGAAATCACCAGAACCTGCTGAACAACGACCCTCCAGGACTGGAGTTCCACACCCCTGCTCTAGAGGCAGCACAAGACACATGAGAAAGGCTCTGAAAGACAGAGCATGGCTTACTGGTAGTCAGTAGAGCTGCCCTTTCTCTTGCGGGAGTAGTCCATGCCGGGTGTGCCCATGGAGCTGCTGATGAGGTCAGTGGAGCTCGGCCTCATGAAGTCATTCATTGTGGAGGAAATGTCCATTCTTTGGTCTGCCATTAGATCATCTATGGGGGAAAAAACCCATTAATTTCTTTTATAACCACTACCACTTACAGGTTCAGAATAACTTGGTTTATTTCATATACAATAACAACTTCATAACTTGAAGATCTAACATCAATCAAACAGTATATTTAGATGTTTTATTCCACATTTTAATATTTTTGTCAAGCTATCTACTGCATAATTTAGTCACCTTCCAGACATAATAATTTAATATTTGATCTTTTATTGCTTTCGCAGTCATTTAAAAATCTTATACTTTAAAGTTTTTTTTTTAAAGTTTGTTCAAAGATCTTAATTATTTTACAGCTTTCACTGAAAGCTATAAAAACTGATAGGGTTAGTATACCGGATACCTAAAAATATCTATAAACAAACTGGTTCTATAATGTTCATAACGCTCATCCCAAACTTCCAGAGCATTTATGACTTTAGGCTTCCATTTTAAGCATAACATTGAATGAAATTTGTTGTAAGGAAACATTGTATCTTAAATAACCAAACAATGTGTTAATGTAATTTTTGACATTTTTGAATCGGCCCAGCTGTCATGTTCACATAATGTAATGAGTAAACCGCCTTTTCCACTTGTGTAATATAAAACCCGGAACAGTGTCTCAGGAGAGTGACATTTTGATCTTAATGAGGAAACAAAGCATGAAACTAAAGAAACACTGAAACAGGATCATTAAAGCTGGTCTCACCACAGAGATTCATGAGGATTGATGTTATCAGACCATCTCATGAAGACGTCTCCCACTGTGTGTGACATGCAAGGTAAAGAGGTTCAGATGAGACTGTGGACATGACATGTTAAGACAATTATTCCTAACTGACAATACTGCCGGAAAATAGATGGCCTGGCCTATCCAGGTCACATTTTCACTTGGGAAAAATCCCAAAAAACACATATCTCGCAATAAACCCCAGTCCAGCATAAAAAAAAACATGATTAAGTAAATGTTGTGCCACTGAATTCAGAATAAACAGAATAAACATTTCTGAGGGTAATTTTAGGGCATATTTTAAATTATGCATATTTTTCCCCTCAGTTTAATACATTTATTCAATGTTTGTAAGATAAGCATCATTTTCCTCTTCGGTGAGGAACAACCTGTTTCCAAGGTGCTGATTTTGTATGTGAACGACCTCTGCTCTCATCGGCTGTCTTGGTGGAGGAGGGCCGGTGTAATGTTCTTTGCCTGTTTTTGGGCTTTTTGTAATGTTTTGTCTTTACCCTGTTTTCTTGTTTGTTATTCTTTACAAGTGCCTTTGTGTATGAGAGTATGTTTTGGTCTAAGCCCCGCCCCCTTGTGACCCTGTTCACCTGTGTCTAGTTCGCGTCTCCATTACCTGCTCAGGTGTTCTCGTGTCCTTGTTTAGTATAAATACCCCTGTATTCCAGTCTGTGTTTGTGGATTTTTTGTAAAGCCTCTTGTCACTCTGCTCTATGTAAAACATGCTTCTGGACTCTCTTCTGGTTTTCTTGTGTGTTTTTGTTAAACCTGTTTATTTTCCTCTTTGTCTCTACTGTGCTCCTATTCTTGGACCATCTTGTGTTTATGTATTCTCTCACGTTTTCTTGAACCTGGTAACCCTCGTTTTTGTTTGCATTTTGTTAATTGTTCTTAGGCATTTTGGGGCAGCTGGAGGTCTAGTGGTTAGGACGTTCACCTTGCGATCAAAAAGTCGTGGGTTTGAATCCCAAGACTGCACCACTGAGGTTCCCTTGAGCAAGGTACCGTCCGCACACACTGCTCCCCGTGGGCTGTGTTCCGGCTTCACTTGGTGAATGGGTTAAATGGGTTAAATGCAGAGGTAGAGTTTAGTGCTGTTCACACTGTGTGCCGTGGTGTGTTCACGTTAGTGATGGGTCGATCCATGTTTTTCCAATAAAAAAAACAAACTATTAAGCACTTATTAGAAGAGCAAAAAATATGCACAACTACACTGAATTTAAAGGCATTCCAAAGGAATTTATTTACGTCACATTTCACAAAAAGGTAGCAGCAACATCTGTAAAACTTTATAAATATCAAAAACACAACGATCTTGGCTGAATCATCTGAATAGTTCAAGTATTATGTCGATTTTAGCAGCAACAACTGTGTAAAAAATAAAGTGCAAAACTGAATTCGGAGACACAACATGGGCAGAGTGTAAACTAACCACTTCTGTATTTAAGGTGGACTGGCTAAGTTACGAGATGCCCAACTTTAGCCTCGTCGTGTTTTGCCTTCCACCCCTCGGCACGCTGGCTTTACACACACTGCAAGTAGCCGTCTTGCTTTTTCGGCCTTTCCAAACTGTATCTCCAAACATTTTGTTCAAAACAGCGGCTCGCTCACACTGAAGCTGCCGCGGGTTCATGGTACGGGGGCAGTGACACATCTCGTATCACAGCGTCGAATTTAAGGTCCAGCGCAAGCTGCGAACTGGAATATAGAGATTGGGCTGTCCAACGAAATCTGATTTATGGCTATATCAGACCCGATACTGATATCATATCGGATCGGGCCCATCTCTAGTTCACGTGTGACAGAATGGTCACTTCACTTCACTTCACTTCACTTCACTTGAATCTTTTGGATTCTGCAATTCCACCCTGCTTGCCTCGACCCTGATTATATTTCAGCAGGGCGGGGGTTGTGGCTTTTTGAGGTGGATGAAGGTTCCACAAAGGCTGCTGCAGATTATAGAGCAGGACTGAAAGGAGAAGGCAAACAACCCGCTAGCTAAACTTAACTCACAGCAATGTGCTCTGTTCCAGCCATCAAAAGCACAAGAGAAGGCAATCCGTTATCAGATATCCTGATTGCGAAGAAAGGACAAGCTATTTCCTGCAATGACTTCCTGAAACAATAGGTGCATCCCAAACCACATACTTCTGTATTGCTCTGGATGCATTTCTAATGGTTGTGTAGTATTTTTAAACACTGGCTGCATCCCAAACTCCACACTACTACATTAAACAGTGTTTGACTGTGGATGCTGAGATTGTGTGCCCTAATCAGGTATGGGATTCCTCCCAAATCAGTTTGTCCTGGAACACCCTCACCTGCCGAGGACATCCATGACAAGACAGTGGGCAAATCATAGAGAAAGCGAGTGGATTTTCTACCTTTATACTTTTTAATGGAAAATTATTTTTTAAACATTACTTTGGATTTACAAAGTGAATTTTCTACCAAATATTGTGTATTTTAAATGTAATATGTAATTCACATAACATCTACATTTATTTTGGGTCAGCATTAATTTTTTCTCATCCAGATGAATTTTTGGTTCTTCAAAGGAAAGAATTTGGCCACTTCTGGCATACAGAGAACAAAAATGTTTGATTTTTAAGCTTGTTTGAGCAAAAATGACCAAAATCATGATTATGTGGCAACAAGACATGCCATTACAAAGCAGTGTAATAACACAGAAGCCTTGTAATACACACTCAAATTAGCTTTCGTTTAGATGTTGCCATGCTAGATTAACTCAGACATCTGAAGCTTGTAAAATAGTTTAAAGAAAGAGTTGTTTTCCCCTTTGGATGTTACAATTTGGATGTTGACTCCTGTAATAAGGATTTAAACTTAAAGCATGTTTCTGAGAATGAGCTGAGAATGTTTGTAGTGGGACACAATCCCTCAATGTGCTGCAGATTAAAGCCAAACAGTCAGCAGAGTCACACACCTTCTGCTATAGACACTAAAATGGCAGAGACCACACATTTCAGGATTATAAGGTGCTTTCCCACCTGCATTGACTGCTCAGGACTTTTGGATTATTTAGTGAGCCCTGAACCAAAATACCATGTGAAAAAATGTCCAACCAAACGAGGCAAACAGCATAAAATAATTTCTCTGCATTTAACACATTAACCAAGTGAAGCAGACAGCCAGGAACCCAGCACCCGGGAAAGAGTGTGTGGGGACGGTACCTTGTTCAAGGGTACCTCAGTGGTGCCACTAGCAGTCCTGGGATTCAAACTCACAGCTTTCTGATCACAGATGCAACTTCGTAAGCACTAAGCCACCAGCTGGTCTTAGTCTGGACCAAACTAACCCACACTTTCAGACCAATTCATGGAAGTTTAAGCAGGTTATCAAAGAAAAAGAACCACAGTAGCACAAACTGAAACTAGGAGTTGAGGTATTTCATCCTAACTTCCAACAAAAAAAAACAAAAGCCAACATGAGAAAACACATAATTACATAAAAATGTATAAAAATGTATACCTTTCTGAGAAGATAGGATTAGGAAGATAGAAGAGAGGATTTAAGAGGACAGGTGAGCAAAGACACCTATAGATAATGAAACAGCAGCTGCGATGTATAAAGGTGCAGAGTCTAATGCAAATAGTGTAACAAAAACATGAACCTTTGAAAACACCCTTAGTGAAAAGGAACACACGTGAATTGGAAACTCCACTCTGTGGGCAGAGACTATCCTGAAAGTTCTCCCTGGTTGTGTTTTTTCCATCTAAAATAAATGTTTTCATTTTTGTGGTTTTTATTATAACAGCAGTGGTTTTTATTAACTTTGCTTCTACGTGACTTAAAAACATGAAACAGAGCTCAGCATGACGTCTGACACCTCGAGCATCAGCACAAACATATAAGGAGTTGTTTGGCTGTATGACAACGATTTACCATACGTTGTGTTTCCGGGACAGATCTGTGCCACTCGCGTTCTGAGGGTTAAGAAAGACTTCGTCTCATCAGTATACAAAGAGCGGTGTAGCATTAGAGACTCTGTATATTACCAAACTCCATTACACCGTCTTACTTTGCTTAATACCTCTTATCTTGTTAACCTCACGCTTGTCACAGTTATGTTTTAAAAGCGTTTAACACTGCATGACATTGTCAAAGGTGGGTCCTCTTTCCACTGTGCGTTAGGAGCTAATGCTGTTCCATGGCTGCACTTTTTCCTCTGGCTCTGAACATCATTTAGTGGCCCATCTGATTTATCCAAGGCCTAAAATAAGATGTGTGAACAGCAGGAGACCTCAGGTTACCTCCTGCTGTCAGAATCAGACCGGCGCTAATGCTCTCCAGCCGCCGCCGTTCGCCTTGTAATTAGATTCTCCAGTGACCTATTTCTCCCATACTAGCCTTGCAGTCAATCTAGATGACGCTGGGGTTTCAGTTTGTCAGAACGCTGAATCAGACACTTCACGTAACACTTTCAGCCCACCCCCCCCAACACGGTTCAGCAGAAGACGAGCACCTTCCTGTCCATAATCACTGATTCTTAAATTGAGGAGCTAAAGAAATAGGATAATATTGGATTATCTTATTTAATGCGGCCAAACGTTAAACTGACTTCAACATTTCCTGTAGAACTGCTAGAAATGTCTGTTAATTATAATGCGAAACAAATACTGACCCTATCATGCTGTGATTTTCACTGATAAACCTGTGGATCCTTCATATCATATTTTATCATCCAAATAAAGCTGTCCTGGTTGAACCCTAGTCATTCATTTCTCACACTGGTAAGCATTTAGTCATCAAAGCATATTTGGGTTTGCGGACCGAAGCTGATGATTTATGAAGAATCTGGTACAGAACTGGGGGAACTTTCCTGGGCAAATGCCAAATGAGGCTCGGGCCTCTTTCTCCACATGCACTTCAAAGTGCTCTCAGTTTTTTATTAGCTTTTATCATCATCAAAACGATAAACAGCGATTAGTCATCTGAGCTGACTACGCAGGACAAACAAGTTATCCTAGCTGTAGCTGTGTATGGTGACAGCGAACCCTTGCAAGAAATACTCAAAGCAAGGCTGCAGAATAGCCACAGGGCTGGATCTAGGACTCAGGATGTGTAGAGCAGGGGTCAGCTCTTTCATCTTTATGTTGCGGCTCCCTGTGGCTTTGGAAAATAAATAATAATTTAACACTAGAACAGCGGCTAACTGGCTACACCTATAGCGACTGCGTGCCCAGTTTCGCACAAGAAGCTTCCTGATCCAACGCTGCTGCAGCTTGTTCAGTGTTTAGTCCTGCAGCCGCCGGAAGACACACATGGTGTCTCTCATCACAACAGTATAAAACAACAACAATATGTAAAGATACGTGTGTAAAGATACGTGTGTATATGTGCCTACACCACACCCATATGTCTCTTACAGAGCATGCTGCTGCTCCAATTGGCCAATAGACGCGATTCTGATTCTGATTAAATTACATTAATTGACGCTGTCAGCCGTGTATTTTTTTATTCATTGTTTTGTTTTAATTGTAGTTTGAAATATGAAGATTATTGTGATCTTGTAACATTAAAATACAATGTGTTTGATTTTTTGGTTTTACAGAGTTGTAAATGTTCAAAATGTTTTCTTTGAATAAATAAACTTTCACAAGCAACACACTAGTATAAAAGTAAAAAACATTATATGCAGTGTTATCTTCATTTTAGATGTCAAAAAGGATTTGCGGCTCCCGGTGTTTTCCCTTTTGTGGAAACCGGGTCCAAAGGGCTCTTTGAGTGTTAAAGGTTGCTGACTCCTGATCTAGAGTCATCCGTTAAGACGCCTGTACTTTTCTCACTCTCCTGTGATATAATGAGCTTTGCTGGACAATGAGGTGGCAAAAAGTGCTTTTGAAAATGGACTTCTGATTTTAGGCCTGCTGTAAGTAAGAACAGATGGAGAATAAAAGGATGAAAGTGGAGAGGATGTGTGGGTCAAATTATCCATCATTATATTCCTGCTAACAGGAGCGGCGATACATTAGCAGTGCGGAAATAAGGCCATTGTGAATTCTGGTCAGATGGAGAGAAGGTAAAAAGCGAAGGCTCCGAAAATAAAGAGTACCGAATGTAGGTCATCTGGATAAGCTTGTTAACACACAGCGCTTAAATGAGTCAGCAGTGCTTTAACCACCTTCTCTGCCTTTTCTCACAGTGGCCTCGAAGACCAACCTTAAGCTGACCAGTCTAAACAAACCGAGGACTGTTGCGGTGTCTCTCGTACCACCACAGTCATAGTACACTCTTAAAGGGGACATATTACACCTAAACAAGTTATAACAGGTCTATGGGCTACAAAACATGTTCATGAAGTTCTTTGCACAAAATCACTCACATAAAGAGACTCACCAGCTCTATTCTTCACAGTTTCAGTCTCTTTCAAAATGAGCCATTTAAGGGCTCTGTCACTTTTATGCAAATAAGCTGTTGCTGGCCAGGCCCCACCCATTCCATGCTTACGCTGCGTTTATCACACGTGAACATTTCAGAAAACAGAGACGCTATCCAGCCCTATATGTTGGACACCGAGTTGGACCCAGAGTGAGATGAACACAGCCTTCATGTGACTCCGCCTTCCCCTGTAGCCGCAGCACTCGGAGTCTTACGCTCGTAAAACCAGCAGTCAACTAATCTAGTGGGCGGGGCTCGACAGGTGAGGGGCGGTTCTATGCAAATTTCCTCCTGATGTCTGAATAAGGGAGCCGTCCAAACGGCTCATAGAAGCTTATGATTCCTGACCCCAAAATCTTTCAACTGACTCACAGAAAATGGAGGGATGTTTCTTTATTGCGCTTGGAATGTTTGGAGCAGTAGAGACACAAATGGAAATACAAAAAAGGGAGTTTTGCATGATATGTCCCCTTTAACTCAGTTGGTATAAATGAATAAGAATGGTGTAGAAGTTCACAAGCCATAATAATTCACCTGTAAATGTGTTAAAATTGTTACGACCATCAACTTCAGTGAGCACCTCATACATAGTGTGTTTCACAGTGTGTTTCTCTCACACTCACCATGACTTGACTGTACTTGACTGTAGCTCATCGTTTACAGTTTTTGGAGAAACAGGCTTTTCTGAATGTGAGGAGGACCAGGATGGAGGTGGAGGCAGAGGCCAGAACCACAACAAACAGGTCTGTAGATCTGAGCTGCTGGTTTTAGTGTTGTCTTCACCAGAGAGCAGTACTTGGGAACTCATGCTTACATATTTGAATGATACATCAAACTTCATTCATTTTCTGTAACTGCTTAATCTTTACTAGGGGCGCAGGTACCCGGAGCCTGTCGCGGGGTCTACAGGCACGAGGCAGGGACTCACCAGTCCACCGCAGTCCATCAAACTTATCATGGCTTAATACCAACCCTGTATCCTAAATTTTGCACCAACCATTTTCAAGCCACCTAATAATAAATGTGTGATCTTTGCTCTTTCAGATTCAGTGTGAAAAGCAGTGGAGGTTTTTCACGAACAAAGGGGAGGTGACACGTATGCCTATATTAAACCTATTTTATTAAACCTAATTTATGCATTTTTAGCATTCAATCATAGTCACAATCGCTGTCCTTTTTCATTGATGGGATTTGGCTTGAAGAAAAGACAAAGCATAAAGAAGAAAAGTGTAGAACAGGGCCCAAGGTCATGTCAAAGCAAATGTAATATAAAAGTAAAAAAAGGTCCAGATGAGTGCTGTTTCAATATGCTATAAGAATATTTTATCAGAATTTTTGTTCTATTTTTTTCCAGTACCTGGTATCGCTCGTCAATAATTCTTTATATTAAATCAGGTGTGCTGCTGATTAAATGTAATAATTACATGCAATGGCGAGGCACATCAAGGAGAAGTCCCCAACACAACTTCATTCAATACCTTTTAATTACAAGAATTGCTTTTCAGCTTCTGTGTTTGTTTATATTTATTTAAATGTTATATGGTGATTATGAAAGCTCCTAACAAAGTTAGGCTAAATTTGTGTGAGGTTTGCATTCTGCTGCCAAGGGTACATACCTTAGCGTCCAGTCCTCAGTGACAGCCTTCACCTCCAGACATGCAGGCAGGCCCTAAACTCACAGAAAAGAAGCACATGCACAAGGTCACGGCCACGCATATGGGGATTTCTTAATGATAAAGCATGAATGATGATAGCCCCACTGTCAGGAGGACTTCTAACAGCAGATAAGCAACCATGAAAAACTGATCAAATGTATTAAAAATGACTGAAATTGCAAAACCACAAAAGTACTTTACAGTAAGACAATTTCCACTTCTGCCAGAGAGAAGTGACAAAGCCCAAGGTCTTTTCACACAGAGCGAGTGTATGTATATATATATATATGAGAGAGAGAGAGAGAGAGAGAGAGAGAGAGAGAGAGAGAGAGAGAGAGAGAGACACAGACAGAGAGAAAAAGTGAGAGAGAGAGAGAAAGAGAAAATATACACACACACTATGTTAACCAGGGCCTTGGTTAATAATGTCTTTTCTTTCAAACCACAGTCACTCATTGCTCCTTTTTGATGCTCAGAGCTCCAAGGTGAAGTAGAGCATCCCACTCCTCCACACACAGTCCTCCTGAATCAGTGATGAACGTTTTTCTCAGTATTATTTCGTTAGTAGTACTGTACTCAAATTATCCATTTTTTCTCCCATTTTTCGTCTTCAAGCGTGCACAAAACCATAACAGCTTCAAAGTTTATCTTCAAAACTCTACAAGTTGTCATTATTTATTTGTTTACTGTATTGTAAGGCTGCACTGTCTAATGTCTAAATGTACTTAGTAAATATTGTAATGTTAAACTGTATTATTAATTGTCTGATGTCTGTGGAGTACAGATTTCATTGTACAGTCTACACTGTACTTTGCACATATGACTATAATTTCCACTCATAAATGTCATGACCATTACTGATAACTATTGATAAACTGAAGAGTGATACCATCCCCCCTTTTTACTGAACGCACTACTAACAGTTTAAGATGTTGTTCATATCTGGTCATTTCATACATCTTGAGGATTATATCAGGATTATATCTGGATAGTGATCATACGCTTAAAATAGTTGGTGTGCACAAGATGTACCTAAAATAAATGTACTTCTGGTCCCGCAAACCACTTATATTCTGAACCATTTTAGCTAGATGTAATATCAATTTAAATGCAAAAATCCAAGACACATTAGACAGCCAAAATCAATCCAATACTGTGACCGTGTCTCCCCCTACTGTTCTGATTTAGGGGAAGAGACCACCCAGAAGCGTAGCTGATCTCCTAATGCAAGTTTCTACACAGAGTTTAATTTTCCAGTTTTCATTCAAGTTAAATATTCTGAGTATACAGAATAACTACGGGAGAGTAATTACTAGGGGTGTTGAAATTAATCACATATTCGATGCATCGTGATACAGACGTGGGCGATGATGCATCGATGCAGTGGCAGGATATAATCGATTACATCATGATGACATTGCTTGATTTTAAACATTAGTTAAAAAGTAGAATGTTTTGTTTTCGAAGACTAACCATATTCACTGAAGATGTAGGCTAGGCCTGTACTACTTATTTAGGTTACAATTTAATGCTATGGGCACAAATCTGTTTACATTATGATGAGCTATGTCTATATGCTTTATTTCTGTTCACAGTTTAGTGTAATGGTCACAATTTTTGGTCACATTTTCGGTTTTTGTTGAATAAAAACGGGAGCTTACATCTCACTGCTTGTATTTAAAACAGAAAAATGTGAAGTAATGTATAAAATTGATAGGATGCATTGTGATGCATCGACATATCGAATCGAATCGTTGATATGATAATCGCAATCGAATCGAATCGTGAGGCCTGTGAAGGTTCACACCTCTAGTAATTACTATGATTATGGAAGCTATCACATTATTTTTGTTCCTAAATTTTTAATTACTCCACCTAATTTCAAGAAACAGTTCAAGACTGCCTAGAGCGCAACTGTTTTTTACACAATTATTTTTGCCCTCCAAATACTAGTTTTATAGCAACCATGCAATCACATTTCGTATTTTCTTGCAGAAATGCATTTTCTAGTTATTTTTAAAAGCCATCTTCTTGTACACGTTTACTACCAATGTAAAATGTGAAAATTTAAGGAACAACACTGGAAATAGGCTGCTGTGCATAAGCAGATTTGCGTATAACACACACAATACAACAATCAGATTTCAGTCTGACTAGAGTAATCCTTTGCATTGCTATCACAACTTTTGCTAAATCCGCAAGAGCAACAGATATTACTCATGTCCTGATCATGGTGCTGCAACAAGAGACAAATATACATTTTATAGCCAGAAGTACATATCAAGTAGTTAATTAATTAATGAAATAAAGTGTTTCATAGGATGTCAGAGGTGCCACAAATAAACTGAAACGTTCTGCCCTGTGAGATCTGCGTTGTAAAATAGAAGTGACCAGTACCCGCAACAGCTCAGCCATGAAGTATTAGCCTGTATAATCTCCCAAACCACAAAAAAATGCCCTATCCATTGTTGCACAAGTGCCTACAGAGTTTCACATAAACCTATGGACACTATGTCCAACGCCAAGTGCTGGCTGGAGTAGTGTAAAGCACTCTGCCACTGGACTCAGGAGCAGTGGAAACCTGTACCCTGAAGTGATGAATCACTTTACTATCTGGAAGCCTGATGAAGTGAAAGTGAAAGTGAAGTGAAAGTGACGATTCTGTCATACGTGTATGTATTTAACCCATTCACCAAGTGAAGCAGCAGGCAGCCAGGAACACAGCGCTTGGGGAGCAGTGCTCAGTGCCCTTACTCAGTGTACCTCAGAGGTGCTTTGCAGTCTTGGGAATCGAACCTGTGACTTCCTGATCTGAATGTGAGAGGGACAACTATAGAAGCAGAGGTAGATACCTCATTTACTACCAGAACTCACCACAACAAGAAGATCTGAGCTCCGGTTTTAGTGTTATCCTCACCAGAGAGCGGTTAATGCCAATATTAATGTCAACTGCTTTGGAATGAGACATCGAGCAAGACTATAGGTGTGACGGTCAGGTGTGCCCAACCTTCTGGCCAAACAGTTTACAATCTAACACTGTGTATTATGATACTAGCTAGTTTCCAGGGATCCGCTGTCAAGAACACATGGTTTACAATGAGTAGTCATGAATGTGGTGCCAAAGAAGTGCCAGAGGTAGCGCAGCTGTTTCTCAAGCTTACTGTGATAATTAACCGTGAAAGTAAGAAACAATGACTTACTCTGACAAGCCAATATCTCTGGCACATTACACATTTACTGAGGAGAAAAGACCCTGTTTATAGGACTACGAGTCATCCAAGCATCTAACATTTCAAATACAGTAATCCCCCAGTTTTACGCAGACCAGGAGTCACGGATTCAGTCACACACAGATTTTTTTTGGAGAACCGAGCTCATAGTTTTATGCAGATATCCCCACAATAACGCGAAAACTGCAGATATCCTCCACCTTTTTTGCTTATTTGTGGCAATAAATATATTTTTTCTGGATGTTTTCACACAAAGGGAGCCGTTCACGTCGCCGCGGTGTCCCAATACTTTTGTCCCACAACCTACCGAGTTGCATCTCGGCGGGGAAAGCACTCAGACACTTCAAACTCCACAGTTCTGTAGATCTCCAAGAGACCTTTCTAATGAGCCCTCATTTGTATTTTCAGTCTGAGTAGATCAGATTTATTCTCCGAAAACAGGGGGTCCCAATGCTTTTGTCACACAACCTCCTGAGTTGCATATCTCGGGGGGAATTTAATTTAAATTAAAAGACGGGTTTGATTTGAAAAGAGGCGAATTTGGGTTTAACTTTACATTTTCTTTAAGTGTAATGCATTAAACTGAGTTTAAAATTAAATTAAACTGTTCTGGGAGCATGTTTGGGGGCGTATTTAGGGTTTACACTATAAAAATAGGCATTTTTAGGCAATTCTTTCACCAAAACACAACAACCCCTGCAAAAAGTGAGGGATTACTGTATATATCATATATTTCTATGTAATATACTAAATAGTACTGTTGATACTGCAGTGTTTTTCCTCCCATGACACAAAAATCTATTCTTTGTTTTTTAATGACCAGGTGAACAAGTTTATGTTCTGTTGGTTCTGTCAAGCAGGATGTAAAACACTGGCAGACAAGAAGCCCCATATAATACTGCTCTGTTTTTAAAAGGAACAAGGTTCTTTTTTCACAATTAGGTGAAAACAGTTTACATGTATGTAATAAGTTTGTATGTATGTTTTTGAGCAATAAAAGTAGCTATAGTGGTGTCTGAAAGTTTGTGAACCCTTTTAAAATGTCTATATTGCGGAATAAATTTGACCAAAACATCACCATCAGTTTACAAATCCTAAAAGTAGATTATAAAGACATTATTAGGCTAGTTGGCTATTTATTGATCCAATATTACATATCTGTAAGTAGTAAATTAGAAGAAGAAATGTTTTCAATTAATAATCAATAATTTGATGCTTCGCTATGAGTGGGCTCCCTGCTTCATTTAAAGACCAGACGTCTATCAACGTCTGATCATCACAACATGCTTTTGGAAGTGGCGCGAATGAAAGAGAAACCTGAGAACCTCAGGAAAGAGTTGTTGATGTTCACCAGCCTGTAAAAGGTTACAAAACCATTTCTAAAGAGTTTGGTTTCCACCAATCCACAGCCAGACAGACTGTGTACAAACAGAGGAAATTCGAGACTGTTGGAGAAAACCCAAGGTAACTTCTAAGCAACTAAAGGCCCCTCTCACATTGGCTAATGTTAATATTCGTGTGTCCGCCATCACCAACACTGAAAAGGAATGGAATAAAATGGCAGGGTTGAGAGGAGAAAGCCGCTGTGGACTAACCAGGATTGGAAATATGTTCTGTGAACAAATGAGACCGCTTTTCTTGATGAAAAGAATTCTCTTCCTGCATTCCAGCAGAAGAACCTTTTCCCATCTGGTGGTGATGGTGGTCTCTTGGTTTGGGCCTGTTTTGCTACACCTGGAGTCATGCAGCAAGACTCCAAACCACAAGTCATTCCACCAAATAATGGTTAACGACAGAAAGAACAAAAGAAAGAAAGAAAGAAAGACAAGCAAATAAGATTAAAAAAAATAACTACAGACAAGAAAGAAAGAAAGACACAAATAAAGAAAGAAAGAAAGAAAGAAAGAAAGACAGGCAGACAAGATTGAAAGAAATAAATAGACAAGAAAGAAAGACACAGAAAGAAAGAAAGAAAGAAAGACAGGCAGATAAGATTGAAAGAAAGAAATACAGACAAAGAAAGAAAGAAAGGAAGAAAGAAAGAAATACAGAAACACAATTCGTTCCAAAGCAAAAAACCTCAAATCCTGCTCTGCAGCTGGAGAACACAGACTACCTGGATCTAGTCCCAAGTGTCGGCATCAATATATTAAAAACTAAAAGTAATAATAAAATAAAACATGAATAAAAGTAAAACCAGAAAATAAACATGAGTAAGAAAAATACAATCAAAATAAAATCAACAACAAGCAGCAAAGGTGGGTCTTAAGAGCAGGTTTAAAAATGGCCAGTCAGTCTTAATGCTTTAGCAGACCAAGACATTTTGGACCACGCCATGCTTCCAACTTTGTGGACACAGTCTTTTCTGTTCCAGCATGACTGTGCCTTTAAAGCACCACACTATTTGTTTTTTTTTCTTCAAAAGAAAAAAACAACAAATATTGCTCTGCGGCTGGAGAATACAGACCATCCAGACTCCAGTCCTGACTAACCTAACCTCTGTGTGCAAGCCGCTTGTGGGAGCTGAGACACACACGAGCAAGATTAGTTAATGTTTTTCCCAGAGGACTCTCTGTTTTTCTTTTCTCTTCACCTGGAGCCTGATCTGTATTTGTCCCAAAGCAGCAGGTAAACAACTTCCTCTCACGTGGAACATAAACACACGCGGAATCTTCAGCAACACGTGCAGCACCATTATTACCCACCGCCTAAACAAACACTGCACTTAACACAACAGAGAGGAAAGGAGAAAAACAAACGGAATAGACACACAAAAAAAGAGGACAAAAAAAGAAAATGGTCTACAGGAAAAAGATAAATTATTATCATTATTATTATTATTAGTAGTAGTAGTAGTAGTATTACATTATTATTACGTACTATTATTAACAAGTTGAAGAACAAACAGAAGCCAATAATCTTTAGAGCTATGATATAAAAATGATATCCATATCTACAGATTATTTTTAAAGAATGAGTAGGAGAAAGTTGATTAGATTTAATTAATAATTCAAATTAAAGTATGATGACATTTATTGTATCCCAGAATAGCACTGCATTTGTAACCCTATACAAATAAACCCAGGTGTTTCCATCAGCACAGACAAGTATACTACAATCTTAATGCATACCAAGACATTTCTGGCCCCAGTTTGGGGAAGAACCTTTTCTACTACAGAATGACTCCAAGAAGAGTAGAAGCTGTTATAGCTGCAAAGAGGGGACCAACTCCTTATTAAAGTCTATGGATCTGAATGCAAAATCATGGTCAGGCGTCCCAATACTTTTGTCCATATGGCGTATATTCCCACATTTGTGCATCCCTGATATTCTCTCCTCTCATACCCTCACTGCACTCTGGAGCACATGATGACTCTGCTGCTTTCTCTCTCTACTCCGAGCGGTTTCTTGTAATCGGTTAACTCATTGAAGGCCTTGATGTTTTTGCTTCAAACCATCATCAGGACCACTGAAGCAGGCCTCCACTGCATGTTCTCACTAGAGGAGCAGGGTTACAGATGATCATCACAGACTGCTCTGCAGGCACTGAGCTTTGGAGCACACCAGGGTAGATCAGGAGACCAAAACCTGGTCCATTTGGGTAGAGGATGAAGACTAACCTCCCAACATCACGCCCCAAGACTGAGCAACTGCTGCATCCGTACGTGTCATGCATACATTCATACAATGAATAGGGGACAACCTTATAGCCTGATTGACATCCAACATATACTTGTTTACAAGCTTTATAGCATCACAGAGAAGGACAAGATGCACTGGTTCACATGCTACATGATGAAATCACACAAAGGGCGTTCAGCAATGTGAACAATACACAGAAATGGAGACACACCAGTCTTGTTATTGTTTTCAGTCTCACTGGCTTCCCTCTGCTCTTCACAAAGAAGCAATGGTCTGGAGCCCAAGCATTCTACATGATATTTGAATTAGAGATTAATAGCTGTCGGACTGATTTCAGACTCGTTATAGCTACAAAACACAGTCATATTTATCCAAAACAAGCCAAAGTGAAGTCAACACAAAGTTCTGCAGTAAGGTCAGATTGCTAGGCTCACCTAGCAAGAGCTGAGCACGAAACAACGCAACAACGGACTAATAAACAAGCTCCAGTGAATGACAAATACACACAGCAGTAATATATGAGCTTAAAACCCCATACTCACTCGAAGAAGGCAGCAGAGCACATGTGTTAGCACGCTAACATGGAGGTCGGGCTGGACATGTTTACACTGACCTACTTTCCCCTCCGCGCCACTAACCTACTTATCCAGCCAATGGGCATTCAGCACACAATCTTGGCCTCCGGCTCTGGCCAATCACAGGACGTCTTATCAGACCGGCAGCCAATAGAAACGTGGGAGAACAAGAAACCAGCCAATAAAACGACCGAAGGTTCGTAGCAGTAAATAAACATAAAGCTAAACGATCAGTTTTCTTTTGAACAAAACAAAGAAGTTATTAACTGAAGAGTGAAGACGTAACAGTATATTGGAAGGTTATATTATTATTATTATTATTATTATTATTATTGTTGTTGTTGTTGTTGTTGTTGTTGTTGTCGTTGTTGTTATTATTATTATTATTATTATTATTACCTTCCAATCTACTGGCTTCTCTCTTTCACGATTATTTGATGATAATAATAATAATAATAATAATAATAATAATAATAATAATAATAATAATAATAATAATAATAACTGATGTAGTTGTTGCTGTTATCATGTTGTGATCGTTGTTATCATGTTATTATAATGTTATTATAATGTTATTATAATGTTATTATAATGTTATTATAATGTTATTATTATCATAGTTGTTATTATTATTATTATTATTATTATTGTTGTTGTTGTTGTTGTGTTATTGTGTTGTTGTGGTTATTGTTATTTCAAACTTGTATTCTTTAAATTTCTCTTATTGCCACACTTGTCTTTCTTTTTTGCTTCTTTGTTTATGCTCATCACTTATTGCATAAGAGAAATAAAGCTGATTATACTTTTTTAAACGGTCTTTTCTTTTTACCCACATAATCACATATAGCAGGACTACTACTGCACAACATTCATAAAGAAAATGAACCAGTACACTGTCATTCTGGCGTTTTGAACATGAGAAAGGAACTGAACTGTCCACAAAGCAGAGACATTTAGAGCCAACACAGAGAGCAAGTCGTGGAAACTTACAGTGTTAAAAGTAACATAATAATGTACAATACAGAATATACATCCCCTTCTACTCTATTCTATTCTGTTCTGTTCTGTTCTGTTCTGTTCTGTTCTGTTCTGTTCTGTTCTGTTCTATTCTATTCTGTTCTATTCTACTGAACACACAAATCAGAAGGTTCCTAAAGAAGTCATTCTATTATGTCATTTTTAATGCCTTCTGAATTGTCACCACTAGGGGGAAATAAAGTATTGTGCAAATATCTATCTATCTATCTATCTATCTATCTATCTATCTATCTATCTATCTATCTATCTATACAAAGCTATAAAAATAAAAAAATCCACAAACCAAACGAATACATAATGATAAGTAAATGACACATTAGAAAATATTTAATTAGAGAAACAGCCTGTAAAAAATGAAACCTGATTAACATGGTGAACCCTCTGTGTAAAGTATAATGGTATGCTATTGTCATGACAGTGATAATAGATATGTTGATATGCTGGTAATATATTCCATTGCAGAAAACATGCAGCTACACATGAATAGCTGTTTTTAAGACTATTACAGTGAGTCTCGTACAATAACGGCCTTTCATTCAGATCACCTTGTTTGAACTCATGTCCACAGTGGCCTTGTGCACTGTACCTCTCAGGGCGGGCCGCGAGAGGGATAAGCATCTGGCCATACACTGGTGAGCAAAGCAGCTAAATGAAAGGATTCCGCTTAGACAGGAGAGTAAAGCCAGGGGCTCAGCTGCTGTCGCATTAGTGCCCACCGACGAACACAGACTACTGCATCCGGCTCTCACAGCCGCAGCCTTTTCTCACAGATAGTAGCAAGAGAATAAGGACATTTGAAAGACAATACATTTTACACAGCCTACACAATGCATTATACAACCTAAGTATTACATATACACTATATTGGCAAAAGTATTGGGACGGCTGACCTTTACACAACAGGGACTTTAATGACACTTCATTTAAATCCATAAACTTTAATCTGGAGTTGGTCCGCCTTTGCAGCTATAACAGCTTCCACTCTTCTTGGAAGACTTTCCACAAGATTTTGGAGTTTCTGTGGGAATTTGTGT
>JBBPCY010113394.1:0-18606 GCA_037974405.1 Brachyalestes nurse | reverse complement strand
CAATCTAAATGTAGCTCATGACGCTCAATTAGCTCATTACACAGCCAGTGGAAGGTGATGTGGTATCTGACTGAGCTGCTCTTATGTTTAAAAACAGTACTATTCGACAAGGGTGGACGGCTGTCAGCCTGTCTTTCTCGGCTGAGACGCAGACCTCTACGCGCACCCCAAAAAAACACCGCCCCCTCCCAAACCACGGCCAAGATGCAGTGAAGAAAGTCCAGCGGTGGTTTTTAGCCCCAGTCCTCCCCTGCTATCCGACGTTAGATCAGTTGCAGGCTCACTCATCTCTCTGTTTGGTCTGACTACAAGAAGTGAAACATTTTGCGTGGATGTTTCTCCTCTGCTGATCTCCCGGTGATTTTGGCGAGTTTGTATGAAGAAAAAAAACCATCACTTCATTCAGGGTTAAAAATGCATTGTAACGCGCGTTACTGACATTTGTACCGAGTAAAATATTACCCTTTTTTCTGTAATGCCTTACATTACCGCCTTACAGCAAAAAGCAATGCATTACAGTAATTCATTTCTATTGTAACGTGTTACTCCCAGCACTGTAGGTTTATGACAGTTTAGTAACTTTTGGCTGGGTTTAATCAAGTGTAGTTAACATTTGTTTAATCACGGTTAATTAAGTATAACTTCATTTAATCACAGTGTAGTTAATTTTAGTTTAATTACAGTGCAATTAATCATATAAGGTGGATGAAGTATAATTTTCCGTGTTAAACAGTGACAAAACCGAACTTATTCTTTCCAAATCTAGCCTTAATAAAACAGTTCTTTTACTCTTTCAGTCAGTGATGTAACTGTGGCCCCTTCCTCCCTGGTTCAAATCTGGGTCTCATGCTTTGTTCAACTCTTTCATTTGATTCCCATGTAAGTTCTTCCCACCTCTTTCTTCCACCTGTGCAACAGACCTAAAATTAGACCATGCCTCCCTCTCCTTGTCGGCATTAGCTCTTCTTCTCTTCTGAAGCTTCAGAAGGTTCAGGGCTCTGCTGCTCATCTTCTCACTTACACCCGATCACAGCACAACATTATACACATTCTCTAGCACCTTCACCGGCTTCCTGTAGGGTACCACATTCTTCTGGTCACGTACTTTTAACCACCTCGCTTCTTCTTATCTGTCAGATCTTCTTCGCACCTATAAACCTACTTGCACTCTTATATCTTAGACCTTACCCCCCTACCACCACCACCACTCCCCCACCACCACCACCACCCATCCAACCTTAACAGCTCTTGCAACCATGCTTGGTTATGCCAGGACCTCTATAATGTTGTCTTTTCATGTATTGCTGTGTCCTGTTCTGCTGTTTAATGCTGTGAGGACATACTCTATTCTCATAGCAATCTCAAAGCAAAGCAGCTCTTACTTCAGTATTTTAAGTGTAACTTAATTCTTAGCCATCTAGTTTGCCTGGGGAATATGTTTAATTGTTCTCAAACAGATGTTCTCCTGAGAAAAGTCACATCTTCTCAAGTAAACATAATGAGTGCTTTCCCCACTACCGGAAATAGAACAATAATGAATCACAGCCACAGTCGTGTTTTTCTCCTTTTACTTATTATTGCATCAGTGATGAACTGCTCAAGCCCCTTAAAAGGATTGTCAATTTATTTTGTTAATCTGTAATGCTTTTAGTTATGGGGTCCTGTATGAATATGCTGTCAGCTGCCAGATAAAGAACAATTTTGGTTCATTTACAGGGAGAAATGTTTGCTCTATTATGCTGGATTTGAGTTGGCATAGACTAAAGCGATTACTAGAAATAAGGCAGATTTTTTGTCAGGAACTTCTTTACTGCATTCCTGCCACACACAAAAAAAGTTCCAGTATTGTGCCAGACCAACTGCTAGAGACTCAGAGAACTGGCGTTTTGAAAAAAAAAAAAACATTTTAACTAAGACAAAATGACTGTAATAAACTGACTGAATAATAAATGTTCCTCTGCAGAGCCTGTTTTACAGAGGGTCATTTATATAATTTCACAAGTGAAACTGGCCCTTAGAGAGTGTGTGTGTGTACGCGTCAATATGTTTCATACTTCATTTTACTTCATATTTCATTTTACCTCATTATTTCATTAAGAGGTAAAAAAAATCCTGTCGTAGGTTGTTTACATCCACACTGTATGAATCAGGCAGGGAAGATTTTTATAGCTCACTGAATTCTAGTTTAGATCTTAGATGCTTTTAAATCTTACTTTAGTTATTGATCACTAAGTCACATTTTTAGGATCACTCAGAGTTTTAATTGCAATCAATTTTCCAGACCCTTTAAAGCTGTATCCCTGCATGTTCAGTATAATAAATCTGGAGGATACTGAGCAAATGCAGGCGGCGTCAGCTTTGCCTGTAAACATGATGAAGGGTTTACAGCATCATCCAATGTGCCCTACACTTATTTTAATAGGGCCTTGTGCTTTAAGGCTCTAAATCTAATAATCAATTTTATGATTCACTCCCTTCTCAAAGGGACCATCTATGAACAACCAGCTTGATAAGAACTCAGAACATGATATTTCCAGTGTTGTTAACAGACCAACTGGGTGAACCTTTCTTGGCCTCAAATAGTCATTAAAGCAGTAGTTTAATTTACACAATGTCTCCCTAATGCCTCATCTATATAAATGAACAAAAACACTTGCATAGCTAAAGATTTGGTTTAGGATTAGATTTGGGTTTTGGGTTAAGGTTGAGCTTAGAGACAAGTTTGGGTTTACTGTTAAATTTATTAGAACTAAAGGTTCAGGTATATTTAATAGATAAGTTGAACGTCAGTTAAAGTCAAGCTGAATGTCTACAGAGCGCCTGCAGTAGACCATCACAATAAAGTGTTACTGAGTTATCCTCATGGTGTCGGTTCTGACAGATGGTTGTTAGCCAGCTGTGTGCGATACTCTTCCTTTTGAGTCAGTGGTCCCTTGTTAAAAGTAGCTTATCAGAGCCACACACTTTCCTGCTCTGCCTGGATTGGCCAATGACAGTAAAGGGCTAGAATATCTTTTATATTTTGAGATGGTCTGCAGTCATGTTTTTTCACTTTGAACACTGGTGGGCTTGAAGGGGGGTGGGCTTTGCCCCTTAGCAAGACTATTAGACGTTGCTTAATAGCTTAGTATGGTTTAGGGAGAGTCTGTGACGGCAGCCTCATAACTACAGCAACTTCAGACACCAAACATGTCTTGTTTTAGACAAGAGGTGTACATTTTAGCAAAATGTTGTTTTATATGGACAAGTCTGAGTCTGTGTGTGTGTGTGTGTGTTTGTGAGAGAGAGAGAGAGAGAGAGAGAGAGAGAGAGGGAACAGCAGCAGTCACTGAGATTTTGCCTTTGTTATGCTAAAACCTGTTTGCATTCAGTGCACTTTCATATCCCTCCATCCCTCTCTCTTCTCTCACAGCAGGAAGAATAACAATCTTCTTCAAGAATGCCATCTCAGGAGATAATACGCACAGTGAAATAATGATGCCTTCCTGCTACAACACCATATTTAGAGATTAACGACACAGCTAGATAGTCTACCGAGAGACGAATAAAAAAATGTGTGTGTGTGTGTGAGATAGGGAGAGAGAGAGAGAGAGAAAGAGAGACAGCGAGAGAGAGGGAGAGGGAGGGATAGCGAGAGAGAGAGAAAGAGAGAGAATGTGAATAAAAAACACGACTCAAATCCATCTTGAGGCTGTCAACCTTGCATTAATCTTTCTTTTTTCATTTATTATTCTCTCTCTCTCTCTCGCCCCCCTCTCTCTGTTGCTCTTTCTTCATCACCCAAGATGTAAAGGCCGCATCAGCCACAATGACAAGTGAAACAACCTTAGTGAAGGAGAGCTCACAAATACAGCAGTGCAAATCCTGCAGTGTGGGTTAGCATGCTAATACCTCAACCATTCAGAAACTCCTCACAAAAGGGACAGGAAATGTACACAGCTGAGTGTACAGTGAGTTGGGGAAGTCAGAGAAATAATAATGTGTTTTATATTCGGTTGTCCTTTACAAAAACTCTAAATTGTTACAACATCCAGCACTCTGGAATTAAACTCATTTTTTATATATTTCAAATTAATATAATTAAAAAATTCAAAAGTATTCCAACACCACAAATTAATATAATTAGTACTTTGGAAAGACATTGTTGGCAGTTGTCTTTGGGACGTTTATGGTAATGTCTGTGGACAGTCTGTTTGCAGCATTGTCGTTCCTCTTGGCAAGCAGTCTTCAGCTCCCCAAAGTTAAGAGGGTCCTTCTGTTGTTGAACCATCCAATTGCTTGGATGAAAAGATGAAATTCTTCTCTAGTATGTCTCAGTACATCACTGCTTTCATGTTTCCTTTGATGATGTGTAATACCCCAGATAATAGCCCTATATAAAGATAAGTAGCCCTATATCATGCCCCCACCTCCATATATCACTGTGCCTATATCCTCCAGGAGATCTGTTTTCCTGTGATGTTTAGCTCCAACCATTACTTAACTCCCCAGCCAATCATGGACTTCTGAAGAAGTTCAAAACATTGTGGCTGGAACTACACTGCTCAGGAAAGTAGATCTCCTGGACCGGTGACTTCTGGTCTTATTGCTTGGGTGCAAAACACTTGTCTGTGCTTTTTTTTAAGCAGAAGAGTTTTGCACTGGTGTTGGAATGGAGGTGAATGTGGTGCAGTTCATTGCTGTTTGTTTTCTGTGTAACTGTTGTTCCTGTGACTCTGGGTGACTACTGACTCTCTGTTACCTTGCCTATCATTTCATTAGTTACCACAGAGAGTGTGTTGTGTAATCTTGCGTGACTGTCGGTGTCTGGGGAAAGAGGTGCACGAACAGTTGACATTGAGCAGCTTCTATTATTGTGTCGGGCTGCTATAAGTAAAATCAGTGTATGAGAAACACTGAAATCTTTCAAAACGGAGTGCACAGAACTACTGTGTTGCCCAGACCTGAAGAGTCACTGCAGTGGCTCAGATATGGCTCATAGAGGGGAAAATATTTCAGTGCACATATTGTAGGGGAAACATATGTAGAGATACATCATAATCACAGTAGCAGCTAGAGGCACTGGGTAGATGCCTTCATGGAAACATCTCAGTTCATGCAGGCATGCCTGGCTCTTTATGCTAATTTGGTTTAAAGTGTTTAGCAAAAATGTCTTCTCATAGTTTTCCCCTATTAGCCCAGATGTGGTTGATCAGTCAATAAGTTTGCTTCTATATTGTCGCACTGGAGCTATAAGGATAATATAGGGTAATATTATAAGGGTAATATAGAGTAATATTATAAGGGTAATATAGGGTAATATTATAAGGATACTATAGGGTAATAGTGTAAGAATAATGTAGAGTAATATTATAACGATAATATAGAATAATATTATAGGGATAATATAGAGTAGTATTATAAGGATAATATAGAGTAGTATTATAATGATAATACAGAGTAATATTATAAGGATAATGTAGAGTAATATTATAAGGATAATATATAGTAATATTATAAGGATAATATAGAGTAGTATTATAAGGATATTATAGAGTAATATTATAAGAATAATATAGGGTAATATTATAAGGATAATATAGAGTAATATTATAAGAATAATATAGGGTAATATTATAAGGATAATATAGAGTAATACTATAAGGATAATATAGAGTAGTATTATAAGGATGATACAGAGTAATACTATAAGGATAATATAGAGTAGTATTATAAGGATAATATAGAGTAGTATTATAAGGATAATATAGGGTAATATTATAAGGATAATATAGAGTAGTATTATAAGGATAATACAGAGTAATACTATAAGGATAATATAGGGTAATGCCATCCTGAGGCTAACTGATGAAAGCGGTTTAATCCACACAACATACTTTTGTTATAAGTAACAGTATATTGCACAGTGTCAGAACCCACACAAGAAGCTCTACATAAGATTTATTAACATCGTAATGCGGTTTGTATAAGATTTAGGCACTCAGGCAGCATAAATCTAATTGGTGGCTGAGCAAAACTAAAGAAGCAAATATCAGATACCAGACCTGTCTTTACTGGAGCTCTGCAGGGCCTCCATAAACGCAATTAGGCATTCCAGCTCTGCACCACAAATACACCAAATGCGTCCTTCACTCACATCTAACACCATCTCTGCCAACTATTTATAGACTATCTGCAGTCGTAGATCTGAGAGGTGATTTCTGCTGAAACTGACCCAGTTGCAGAGCATGGCAGCTTGTATTGAAATCAAAACCCCTTGCAAGTATAATCACAGTCATGTGTATGCATTGTCATATCATTAGCATAGAGGACAATGTTTAGCAAAGTGTCTCTGCTAATGTTTATTCATTATGAGAAAAAAGGACAAACGTCACTCTTTACTCATTTCAGATTGGAGATAATAGCCATTCAGAAAAAAACTCATAATGCAAACTCAGGTTTCAACCTCTTCACAGACCTCTTCACAGATTATAAAAGATGTTCAGGCAAACCATTGTTCTTTTGATGCAATAAAATGCAGAGACTATATTCATGAATACCTTTTGTGGGCCTTCTGTTACACTGAAGAGCCAAGTGAAGAGTTTTATTAGTCATTCTGTATTGTTCCCACTACTTCTCAGTTCCTATCATGATCAAGGTACATGAAGAGACATGGCCACTTTATTAGAAACCCCTCCACTTTGCTTGGGTAGAGTTAGACTTTGTAGCCCTGTTGATGCACACTGTCAACTATCTTCAAGCCCTTTGTCAGGATTTTTTATGAACATAGATCTACTCTTGGCTGCATATTTTGGTGGGTGGCCAACTCTCAACCTAGCACTGACACCAATGTGGGTAAAAACAAAACCAGCACCACACACACCACAGTGTTACTAACATATTAGTGTCACTGCAGTACATCCAAACAGGGCTGGACTGGGACAAAAAATCTTACCGGGCATTTTGAGACTGGCCCACCCAAAGGGCGGTGCTAATGGGGATATGCCCCGGTGTCCCTCTAGATATCGTTCATTCCCTGGGGGGGGATGGGTGCTGATGCCGGCCCAAATTTACCTGACCGGCCCAAAAAAAAAAAAGGCAAGTCCAGCACTGCATCCAGTGGACCTGTAACGTCAGTGTTTCTAATAAAAGGACCAGTGAGTAGAAATACAAGATTGGGTTTTCTACAGTATTAGTGATGTTTGGAGGATGTTGGGCTGGTATGATTTGGACATAATGATTCATTGGTTGCTTAAGCCTTTATTATCAATTGATTATGGGGGTGGTTGCTGTATGCTGGAAGCATTGTTTTCTTAGTCTTGTTATGAATGTCATGGTCATGTTGATTATTGCTGTATGATTAATATTTTTTCAGTGTTATTTTTTGAGTCACTCTGGAAACATGACTAGCGAGTGAAAATGTGGAAACATAGCAGGGAGCCTGACTCACAAACCACCATCTCTTCTTCTTCCCATGTCTTCTCTTCCTCTTTTCATTCTTTCTTCCTTTTATGCATCTTCTTTTTTCCTTCGGTCTCTGTCTTTTTTCCTCTCCGCATCTGTTTTTTTTATATGTCTCTCTGTGATGCAATTGTGTATTCCTTATTTCCCCCTCTCTCGTTCTGCTTCTTCATATCTTCATTTGTCTTTCTGTCTTCTATTTCTCCTTCAATCTCCCTGTACATTTCTTCTCATCTCATTTCCTTTCTCCATCATTGTTTGTATAAAAATAAAGAAGTGTGTGTGTGTGTGTGTGTGTTAAGGGGGATTATCATGGTCTTAATTCACTTGGCAGCCATGTGGGCCGATATCACTAGAATGTCACTTGCACTCTCTCTCTCTCTCTTTCTCTTTCTCTCTCTGCCCATTTCCCCCTCTGCCTTTTCTCTCTCTGTCTTTTCCTCTTTCATCTTTCTCTCTCACTTTGTCCATGTCCTCTCCTGCTCTCTCTCCCTCTTTTCCTCTGCGCACCCTCCCTCCTTCATTCACACTCTTGCTCACCCACTCTCTGACTGAAGCAGCTGTTTGGAGGAGAATTAGCCTTTAGCAGAGCTATAAATGAACTCTCTCTGTGTGCGTAAAACTCTGCCCCCTGCTGATACAAACACTTTAAATGCGTCACTTCTGACCCGATCGGCTTTTACAGTTATAATGAGGGTACAAAAAATGGCATGTTATTCTGATATTCAGTAAAGTGCTCAATTAATAGCCAAATTAAAATTCCCATGCTGTTTTCAAACATTAAAATTCTAAATAAAGTTAAAAATTAAAATAAAGTTAGCATATCGTCCTTCTGAATGTGATCTCAAGTGTCCTGTTAAGCTTTTGACATCTAGTTATTTTTGTCATTTTGCTATGTGTAACTATATAATTAATTACATAATAAATTACATTTCCATTTGATTTACTTCCTTTTCTTTCTGGACTTTCCTTTTAGTGTCAAAAACATGGCAAAAATGTAAATGTTAATTAAATGGGAAGTGGCTAATGGAAATAGCTATAAACCATGAGGGACATAGGAGGCAGTGAAATGTGTGTGTGAGCTGAGTGTGTGGTTAGGGGCCAGGCCACGAGATGCTGATATTCATTCCAATGACCTCATGGCCTCTTTCCCCTCATTCAATTTAATGCTCATTTATTTCACCACCAACCCTCAGTGGTTGTTTTATCCTCTTTTATCGTCCTGATCCACTATCAGCTGCTAGATGACTTTTTGACCTCCATTAAACCGGTGGCACATTTATCTCACCCATCTGACACATGCTGTAACTCACTGAGAGGGTTTAAGCCACGCAAGTCAAACTCTGGAGGACGAGTCACTGTGCAGATCGCAGCACACTTTGTTTAAAATCGCTGTTTAATGTTAAGTCGGAGTTGGACTGGCAGACTGGAAATGACGACAATAACATTTACTCTGATATATGAAAAAACATAACTGTGGGGCTCCCGTGTGGCCAAGTCCTGGTCCCATCATCAGGTGATCGGCAGTTTGATCCCCAGTGATGCCGTAGCCATCTGTGACCGAGAGTCTAAGACAGCCTAAATATTCTTGTGCTCTCTGTGTCGGGGGGGGGGGGGGGGTGGATATCCCTCTCCAACCACCAACGGAGTAACATATTTGGCAGTTAGGGTTACCTTCCAGGTGTTCTGAGCAGTCCAGTGATGTTGTATTAGCAGCACTTTGCAAATATGCATTGGCTGAGGAAGCACATGCTTCATTCTCCCAGTTTGGTAATACTATGCAGTGGAGGAGCCCTGGCAAGTGAGTGGAATTAGATATGACTAAATTGGGGAGAATATTGGATAAAAAATATAGTTTAACCTTACAGAATGAGTGTCATTTGAAGTTAATAATGCTGTACCTACACACCAATCAGGCATAACAACTGACAGGTGAAATGAATAACACTGATTATCTCATTACAATGGCACCTGTCAAGCTGATGTGTTGGATGCTGGAAAAATGGAAAACAGGGCTGCAGTAGCACAAATTACATTAAACTAATTAATTAATCGTGTGTTGCTGCAAAGTGCCTGGTCTGGTGAATTACATTTTCTTCTACATCATGTGAACGGTGTTGCTTACCTGGGGAAGAAATGGCACCAGGATGCTCTATGAGAAGAAGGCAAGCCAGCAGTGTTAAGCTCTGGTCAATGTTCTGCTGGGATTATTTTTGTTATGTGCTATAGTTTCTCTACAGTTGCTACAGATTGTTTGCGAACATAATGCTTGAACAAACTTGCAACATTAGCTGTGACAGAACACATTTGTGGGTAAATCAAGTCTCAGGCTCTACTTGGGATGTCTTGGATGTATTAAGTGTGCAGTGCTGTAGTTCTTTGTGATAGTGTTTCCCAGCCTTTGTTCTGGAGGCCTGCCAGCCTGTACATTAGTGTTCCGCCTCCAACCGGAGTATGCAAGTGGTCGAGCGGGAGAATTTTCCACTCCTTGCTCAGTGCTCTGTCATCACTGCAACTTTCACTGCTCCTCATTTCCTCACACATCAGAAATATTATCTTTTCATTATATTTAAATTCATATATTGAACATATGGATAAAACCCACCTCACTTCATGGCAGTTTTTAAAAGGAAAATAAATGTTGGATTCTCCATTCTCCACATGCATTTTGCATAGGGTTGAAACTGCTTATACTGCATATGTTACTGCCTGCACGCACTGGCCACTCACTTATGCTGCATTATTAATGTCACGCAGAGGTAGTATATGTAAAAAAAAAAAGGCTTGTGGATTGAAGCAGAATTAGAATGATCTTTGAGGAAGAGAAAACAGAAATGCTACTGGCAATGTGTGTGGCATGAATCTACATGTTTGGGTCCATCACCCAAAAACATCCAGCCAAGGGGGGCTCTATGGTCACGAACTGGCCACCAAAGAAGGACTGGAGGGTGGCTAACACAAACTGGGCATCAGCAGATGGGTGCAGTCTCCGACTTCAAAAAAAATGGCCAGATAGCGAACGCATGTATGTGTGATTGTGTGTGTGTCTGTGTGTGTGTGTGTGTGTGTGTGTACTAGGTTGTCTGATGTACCCTAATCTATGTCTATTCATTATTTGTCTTAGGCCATGCCATGTATACTTTATCTAATCTATGTGTGTGTCTGTGTTTGCCAGGCACATGTCTGGTGCTGGGCTGTCTGATCTACCCTGATGGCTGGGATGCGGATGAGGTGAAGCGGATGTGTGGAGAGCAGACGGATAAGTACACCATCGGAGCGTGCTCGGTGCGCTGGGCCTACATCCTGGCCATTATGGGCATTATGGATGCCCTCATCCTGTCTTTCCTTGCCTTTGTCCTGGGCAACCGGCAGGACGGCCTCATGGGAGAGGAACTGCTGGGAGATAGTAAGAGACTTACCAAAATCCATTAACCTCTTAAACTCTTAGGCCCTGTGTAAGGGTCCACACTGCAGTTCCTAATAGGTTTCATAGCAGTTACTGGATAACTTATAGTATATACTGAATACATTACACTGAGCAGCCACCTGATTTGCATGATTTGCATGATATAGGTGCACTTTGTAGTTTACAATTACAGACTGTAGTCTTATCTGTTTGCCTGCTTCATTTGTTAAACCACAGCACTGTCACTAGCGTGGTATCAGAATGTTGGTGTGTGTGTGTGTGTGTGTGTTTGTGGATGTGTGTGTTTTTTAAACACTGCTGGACTGAGAATACACCACTAACTAACACTATCCAGAAACTGACCACTGATGTAGGACCTGAAAATGACTAATGCACAGTGCAACGTCAGATAAAATATCATTAACTTCACATCTGCAAGGTGGACCAATTCACTGTTTTTTTGATAAACATTGATAAACTGAATAAAAGGAGCTAACAAATGATTCTGAGAAACAAATGGACCACAGTTTGTAATTGTAAACCACAAAGTGCACCTGTATGGTAAGTGGAGTTGATAAAACATAATGGGTGTGTAGTAGTAGTAGGTGCTGTAGTAGTCACTAAATTAATGAGTTAACACAAAATAACTCTAAAGTTCAAGGGTTACAGAGCACACACCCTACATTTTTAGTGCATTATATTTTTCCATACATTACCATTTTCGTCTCTCTTTATCCATTAGAATTGAACAGATGTTTAAACTAGGTCTGTAAGAATGACCTGCACTAAATGTCCAAAAGTTTGTAGGTTCCTGGTTATCAATTATCCTGAAATATTAATGGGGGGGTTTGTCCACACAGCCTCTACTGCTCTGGTAAGGCTTTAGGCTAAATGTTGAAATGTAGTGGCGAGAATTTGATTGTATTCAGCCACAAGAGATACTGGATAATTAGTTCTGGTTCACAAATGCCACTCCAAACTTAACATCAGAGGTACTGGATGGAGTTCCATCATTACAGAGAACACAGAGTTACTGCCCCACAGTCCAGTGAGGGGGGTGCTTGCCTTTGGGCATGGCTCATTTCTGGCTGCTTAGCCGCGTTTTTTTTTTTAATGAAAATTATAGACGTTTTCTGTGTGCAACTGAACAACAGGTGAACCTTAAAGGAGCTGAATTCTCTAATTAGAAAGGCTGTCTAGATACTTTTGGCCATGCAGTGTATGAAAATGACCTTTGTTCTAATTGACTGCCTTGGTTTTAAGCCGCAATCGAAAAGCAAAATGGTCTGAAAAATGGAATAAAATGTTACATTTGAACTGAAAGAGGGAAAAAAAACTCTGCTTCCTTTGGAAGGCTTCAATGATCCTTTTGCTTCTCGTCAGCCAGGAACAGCCCAGCATTTAATTGTTTTCCCCATTTTTCCATTCCGATAAATGTGGTTCGGTCTGCAGAAACAACACCTCACAGGCAGGGCTAGACTGCTGTAGGTTGAATGGAATACATGATTATACATGAATATGTTACATGGCTGTGACATTGCAGGTAGTGAAATGGAAGTTTTTGGAGTTTAGTTTCCATACGTGGACTGGAGAGCGGATAATAAATCACCAAACTCTTTTATTAAAAAAAAAAAGCAAAGGGAAATTCGGTTTCCGTGATATGGGCCCTTTAAAAAGAAAACAAATTAGCCTTTACGTTTAGCATTTAGTTACTATTCATTGCACGCGTTTGCAGCTGAATGAAGATAAACAGGTAGATGGTCCGTAGTTCATGTAGGATTTCAGTGCAGCTTGGTGGTCTGCGCTCAGTGAATTTACTGAGCTGAATAAAAGCATTTTAAAACAGTTTGCAGATGATGATGATGTGTATTTCATCTGATTGCATACTGCTGCTGTATCATATTCTTCCATTTACTTTTTTGTTCGTTATGGAAAGAACTAGATGAGGCGAAGACAAGAAAAGATCAGAGAGGACGAAATGAGGAGAGAAAATGAGCAAAAGAAACAGTGAAGATAGGATAATTTGAAACATTAGAAGGAAGAGCGAGGGGTGGATAGACAGAGAAGCAAGAGTAGCTAAGGGAAATGCGAGAGAGAGAGAGGGAGAAAAAGAGAGGGACTGAGAGAATGAGAATTTACTGCAGGCCAGGGTTAATTGAAGCTTGGGGCTCCGGACTGAGCCATGCATTACTAATGGCTGTTTACACAACTCGCTGTCAGCTTGTCCACATTAATCACACACACGCACACACACACACGCGCGCACATACGCACATACACACACGCACACACACATGCACATACACACACGCACATAAACACACACACACTCACATACACTCACACTTATGCACACAAGCACTCAGGGAGCTGGCAATCAGGGCCTGGATTCACAACTTTTCTCAGAAAATAGCCTTCAGTGACCAATTTCACAAAAGCCTAAAAATGTTTGTCATCTTCGATATTACTGCAGAGATCATATTCTAAGTGATACTCACTCTGTGGTCTTAAAGCAATTGTGTGAATTTACCCAAGTTTGGTCGATCAGCCCAGACGTGTTTGGTGTGTGAAGTGAAATTTTTTTTAGTCAGCCCTCTGGACACGACAGTGATCATTACACCTTTCAAGAGTTTTCTGACATATATATGTACTTGATTTTAATGCACAACACAAAACCTGATGGCACACAACTAATGTTAGGAAACATAATTCCTGCTGTTTGTCAGTGTCCACGAACCACTGGCTCTTTGGTAAGTTGTAAGGATCACTATCGGGTCCCACGGCCTTTATAATGTAAGCAGAAAATCTATTGTTTCACTCACGGTTTTGCAGTTTTGCAGTTTCTAAAGGCAGTCACTTCCGGGAATTGCAAACATTCATTTGCTTTTCTTTTCTGTAAAAACATCAAATTTCTTACTTGATTTAAGAAATGTAGTACTGTTCAGAAGTTTAGAATTGATGAGCAAAAGGTAAATATTTTCATTTGTATAAAACCAGTCTGCAGTTAAATTAATGTATGATTACAACATGAAATTGGCACTGAGCAAATTAAATTTTTAGTAGAAAGCTGTAAATGGCAAAATAATAATGATTTTAATTTTTTTTTTAATGATTTAAAAAAAAATTTAACACATAATAGGCAAACTGGACTGGATATGTCTGTATCACTGGATTGTGACTTGTGTAAATAGCAATACAAGCTTTCCAATGAACTTTTAAATGTAAACAGAAATGTGCCTAGATTGATTTTAAGTCATTAGTAAGACAATAATAACTATAATGTGTCTGGACTGATTAATTAAGCTGTAGTGGCTGTAGGTGTGGTACATTTTAACCATGATGTGATTCCATTCTTGAGTTTATATGTGGTTCGTTGTGTTATTACAAGTTTTCTAAGCTTTCAAACATGATGTCAGCAGAAACAGTGCAGAGCAGCAAGCCGGCTGTTTGTTAGTCTTGTCACTGAAGGCACAAAACATCTGCGCCATTAATACTAATGCACTGCTGCAGACCGAGCTTGTTTTTTCAATTTCAACAACCTGACAGGCTGAAGACTTGTGTAGGTAAATTATAATTTGTCTGAGAACATGAACGACTTAATCAATGGAAATGAAGTTATTTCCCTTAAGAACAAATTTGTCTTTCTGTTTGTTGGGTGTTCTGATGACCCCTAGTGGTAAGAGCTGAGAGAGGGTTTCTGCTCTGGTGTATTTATGTTTGTGCTAGGAAGCACTTACACTTATTTTAAGATGATTTTCAAATATCATTTAACTGTGTTCAGTTTTTGTTTCTTTCAGTCAAATTTTAAAGATTCATAGTTAAGAATAATTTAAGATATAAATGTTTATTAACTTTAATATTGTCCATCAAGGATGCTCCTGGTGTGCTTACTCTTTTCATCTTGTTTTCATTTAATGACTGTCCTTTTTTTTTTCTTTAACAGAGAGTGGAAATGCATAACTGGCTCAGCTGGAGCAGGTGAGTGTTCCCAAAAGTTTAGATTTAGGGCTGAATTAGGGGCTTAAATCAGCTCTGGATGTTGGATTTTAAACTGGCTGTGGCCTGAGAGAAATCTCTCTGCCTGTGACTTTAAAATGAAAACGTTTTAGGTATCTGGTGTCCAAACACATATGTAGACTGATCGGCCATAACATTAAAACCATGTGCCCAGTCTTGTGGAGGTCCCCTTCATGCTTCCAAACCGATCTGACCCATTGAGGCATCCTCAGATCCACTAAAGGTGTACTGTGGTATCTGGCACAAAGACATTAGAAGCAGCTCCTTTAAATTCTGTTAGTAGTGAGGTGGGGCCTGCAGGGATCAGACTAGTTTGGCCAGCAGTTGTGTTCATGTTGTGGCTGATCGTTGTACATACAACCTCCCACACATGAATAGCATTGATTATCTCATTACAGTGGCACGTGTCAAGGGGTGGAAAATATTAGGCACCAAGTGAACAGTCAGTTCTTGGTGCCTGTACTAGAAAAATGGACGTGTGTAAGAATCTGAGTGACTTTAACTTTGACCAACTTATGATGGCTGGACAGCTGAGTCAGAGCGCCTCCTCAACAGCAGACTGTGTGAAGTGTGTCCTCTATTCAATGGTTAGAAACTACCGAAAGATGTCAAAAACGGGACAAGTGAATTAGTGACAGGGTCACAATGGTTGTAGGAGTGAAGGTTAACCAGTTACATCACAAATTGCTAAAAAAGCTAATGCTGTCTATGATAGAAATGTGTCAGAACACAAAGGACATGAAACATGAGTATCAGAATTGGACCATGGAGAAATTAAAAGTCATCTGGTCTGATGAATCGTATATATATTTTACACACATATACATATACATATACATATACACATATACATATATATATATATATATTAGGGCATTAACGACTCCAGAATAATGTTCTGTGCTATGCAGCAAAATTGGTCAACTTACAGGACTTGGACCTTCACACAGCAGCATCTGTTGAAGGTCCACACACATATATATATGTGTGTGTGTGTGTGTTTATGTAGATATGACTTTTTAGTAGCTATTACTTTTATTAATAAGTAAGCAAATGCACAGGCATAGCAATGAATCTAATAAATGACGATTAGCACCCCTCCACCCCTATTCCCCAAATCGCAGCATCAAACTAAATATTTGCTCTCTCAGCATTTTGTTGATAATGTCAGTAATTAGTTCCTTTATGTGTCTTTCCCAGGTTGATTTTGTCCATTGAAAGAAAATTAAAAACGTGATGTCATCATCCAGCTTTTTACCCATCATCCTATGGGTGTGCGGCCTGTCCACTGGAGTTTAGGAGGGAAGAAGAAGTGAAGGAGGAAAAATGAGGTCAACAAAGCCCATTTCTGCCCACACCACCCTTCTAAAAAAGAAAAAAAGAAAGGATTTCATCCAGATGCCTCTGGCTGCTTACTTTAAGTGCAGCTGTACTGACTGTGTGATGCAGCTCATTCAGTTTTCAGAACCGAGGAAAAAGAAAAACATGGCTGGTTAAGCCATTTCACCTTATATTTGTCTTAATTCACTTGCATTCTGTCTGTTCTGTCATTCATTCTATTTCACACATACACAGATGCACACAGAAACCACTTGCTTAGGACCTAATTAGCACAGAACCGAATACATAATGTATTTGTCCTTTGGAGTGTCTGATTATTACTCAACAGAACTGGAGTCTCAAGTCAGAGCCAAGTATACTCATAACTTGAACTGTACATTTGAACTGGAAGGCTGTAGCTGAAGCTCTAAGCTGCTACTCTAAGATCACTACATTTGGACTTTTCTCTCGGCTGTCACTGCATCGACCGGGGAGGGGGCTATATCCCCTCTTTGTGATTAAACTGATGAGCTTAAAGGAGGAAAAAAAATGGCCGGTGGGCTGGTGGATGTGAATGATACTACCTTTAAAAGTGAATCAACTGAGTGTTCAAAAAGAAAAGGTGAAGAAAGAAATATATATACACGTTTATATGTAAATACACTGCCAATCAAATGTTTTGGGACATATTTTGAATAAATTACACACCCACACACACACACACACACACACACACACACACATATATATATATATATATATATATATATATATATATATAAAATGCAAACACATATGGCTAATTTTAATGTCCTTAAAGACCACAGCAGCCAAACATAAGCCCAAAGTCGTCATGCGCAATAACAAACATTGGGCAGCTCTGTTCTCCAGAGTGATAATAGCTTTGTGCAACACATGTGGGATTGCATGGCGTATTTGATCCAAAACTAATTATCCACCATCAGTACCTGACCTCACTAGTGCACATAGTGCTGAATGCAATCAAACCCTCACGGTAATGTTCCAACATGTAGTAAACTCCCTTCAAAACCCTTGATTTTAGAAAACATTCTGGATGAGGTGGTGTCTGCAAACTTTTGGACATACAAAGTATTTCCATGTGATGTAAACATGCTTAAGGTATTATTATTGTAAACTGACAAAGAAAGGAAAATTGAACTAAAAGTATTTTAAAAAGCTGCTTGTCCCCAAATGTTTGACAGCCAGTGTATCTGTAGATAGATGTTGATGAATGCTGTGTGTCAAAATCAGGCCGTTATTCCAGGTTCTGTTGCCTGACTGTGTAACGATTGTGGTGGGGGAACGGCAGGCTGAGACACTATTTATTGTAGTAGAATCTTGAAAGCGTTTGTCCCATACAGTAGTCAGTGTATACACGTTAGCGTTTCTGTATTGGTCGTGGTATTTTCTTCGTGCTCCTGTTCTTAGACAGTGTTAGTACAGTAGAGTCGTGTGTGCCATACTAATGCTGTGCTCAGCCGGTGCTGTAACATTATCTTGGTATCGTCACTGTCTAAATGAAGTCAATCTGTGTGATAAACAGCACAGAAACGCAACGGCAGCTGAGGAGATGCTGGGCACATACACACCTGTGGAGCTGGACTAGTTTAAACAGAGGAGGTCCTGTAGTGGGGATTGGATTGGCCAGTTTGTATGGGATAAAATGTCCAAGTATCCGAGCCAAATTTGAGAGCCTGTTCATTTCCTGACTCCCAGTTCAGCCAGAAGACATTCACATCATAGGTAATACTGTCAGACTGGAGTAACTACACATACTGTGGGTTCATACTAGATTAAAAATACAGTTAAAAGTACAGTCATTATTGTTAGACTGTAAAGACTACACATACAGGATTAAAAACAATTGGACTGTAAAAACTCTACAACAGAGATTCATACTGGATGAAAATCACAGAACTCCTTTTGGCAAAACACATCCATCTCCAGAAGTGCTGTAGACTATAGCTGCGCTCTCAGCTGAAGTGTAGTCGCTAGTTATTTACACAAATCCTTAAAAAAAGTCAAGAAAGGTTAAACCTTCAAAATGTCAAGTGTCTGTCTTGTCTGATGATCCTGTATAGAAGACAAAGAAAAACAATGTAAATATTCTATAAAATTCTACAAATTCTAGAGATCAATAAAGGAACCTTGTTAAGATGTAAGAAATAAAGAATTAATCTCAGTAAACGATAAAGGATTAAGCCTGTTTTGTGAGAAAGAATGTTACGCACTTGGGCTTTGTTAAATTGGGGGTGGTATGGAGCTACTGAGTAAAGAAAGCAACCGTATACGAAAATTCTTCTTGGGATAGTGAAATACTCCTGGACTCAGAGGCGGGAGGTTTGAAAGTAGCCAATCCAAGAGCGTTATTCATTTCTCCTTGCTGCTGATTGGCTGCTGCC
>JBBPCY010113374.1:0-18608 GCA_037974405.1 Brachyalestes nurse | reverse complement strand
CAAGGTGGTACCAAGAATAGGACCGGGTACCAGGTACCAGATTTTGGCTATGGAAAAGCAAAAAAAGCGAGTAGAGTGGAACCAAACCGAGCTGGTACCAGTCAGTGGAAAAGCGCCATTAGTGGCAGTTTGAAAAGATGCTGTGGAGCCTCATATAACTCAGAGGAAGAGGCCTTCACCCTCCCAGTATCGGTGGTATTGTTTGATTAGCGGGGGTCCTAGGTAGTGGGTGGAACTGGACACAACTGAACTGGAAAGAAAAGTGGAATAGGAGGGGAAAATACTCTAAATAAAATAACTGAGCTGCTCCTGTACATGAGGAAATAATGCTGTAAATTTAATCCCATCTGAGGAAAGCTTAAGGGATAAATGTCACCTAATACATGTGATGCTCCAAGACATGTTTAGGCTGAATGCTATATGCACATTCTGTTCAACTGGAATGCCAACAGGTCTAAATGGGACTAATTCAGTTGCATATAATGTACAGGATTTGTTTGATGTAATATTTTGAATTCAAGGGGCCAAAATCTATTAATAATGTGGTATTAAGGTCACATTGTACCATTTTGACTAAAACGGTACATGGATGTTAAATTGGAATGTGAGTCACAAATAAAATGGATATGCTTGCAGATGATCCACAAAATCCATTGGATACAATACTTTGAATGAAGAAAAGATAAATCTGTTAGAACCGTGGCATCACCGAGGACTCAAAGCATGCTGGCGCATATCTCGTGGCACAAAGCTCCTTATCAAAAAATTTACACTTTTTTTCTCAAATGTACTCATTGTTCAAGGTTCATTTGCACTGGTCCAAAGAGGCTAATATTGCTAAAACCAATGGAAGCATATACCTCTCCAATTAGCATCATCCAAATTGCCTACATCAAGACACACTCACCTCAATCCGTGTCAAGTTGCTAATGTAGTTTCTGACACTGCTTGACATACTATTATTTGTAAATATAAAATAAAGTATGGCCAGAGTATTGTTTCCAATATGCTATGTAAATAAAAAACTATAAAAACAACCTTTTTCTGTCAGAAGAAACCATTTTAGGTGCAGTCTTCAAACGCTGACTATCTGAGCTTTCAGTTTCATATTAAAAACATGGTCAAGAAATTAGTGAAAAACACACTTCTCAGACAAGGCTAATTTCCTGCTAGCATCCCTATGGGATTTTAGAGCCAAAGTAGACTTAAAAGATAGACTTAAAAAATATTCCATAAAAAACTTCTAATAGACATATAAACATTTATATGAGCCTGTTTGCAGCACTTCTACAGTGACTCCTCCAGTAAAAAGTCAGTAGAGCTGCTGCTGTTCACCATTTGACACTGGATAGATGTGATGGACCGAGAACTTCCAGAAGGTCTAGAGTGGTATTTTCCCTTTCAAAACTACCCCCCCCCCCCCACTGTAAATCAGAATATGACTGGCTGATTCCTCTTCCTAATTATGTTGGTAGTTAATCTGAAATGATAGGCCCTAAGCCTTAGAACTTAGAAATCTTATTAATCTAATTAGTTAAATCTAATAACTCAGAGGGTATTAGTTAAAACTGGTGTTTACTCCCCTACACATTCGCCATTTGCAACTCTTTCACTTGGCACGCCACCACTTAGCCGTTCTAAGTGTTAAATCCAGCTCCTAATGGCCTGACCAATGGGAGACGTCATTGGCAGATGCTTTTATCCAAAACGATGTACAGAATACTACACACAGTAGATACCACAAAAAATGGATTGGATGCATTTCTATTGGAAACAAATTTGTACCCTGTCGTATCAAAAAACAATCACAATTCCACTAAAAATGACAGACTGATCTATTTATTAAATCCCAGGAATAAGGTTCTGGCAGTCTTCTGTATTTATGGAGTAGAGCAGATTGGTGTTTCCCTCCAGGACCACACTGCAGTAGATGCATCAGCTTATGGCCTGAAATGTTAAGCCACAAATTAACCATGCAACAGGAGCACAAAATGGCAAGGGATGTGTATACCATGTCTGTGCTTCTTCATTACCATTATAATACCATGAATCATCATTGCTAGAGAAGCTGGACCTCTGCCAATTTCCAGATAAATAACTTTTATGAACGGTGGTCTGGAACCGAAGAACAGCATATGTCCTTTCCCACCGGCACTAATCGAGTGTGTACGAGTGTGTGTGCATGAGTCTGTCGGCATGCACACATTCCCCTTCACCGCAACAATCACAACAAAGGTCCCCGCTGTTTACACACTCTTCAGCCTCCATAAATGAGTCCCACCGTTCGATCCCCACCATCTCCCGGCGGCTAATGAACAGTGTTGTCATGGAGACATTAGAGCGCTAATCCCCTTCCCAAGCTCTTATATGCGCGATACATATTAAGGCAGGAAATAATGCCATTTAAAATGCATGAGCTGACCATGGCTTCCTCCGGGAGTGTTTAGGTCTCAGGTAGAGGACGCTAAATTAATGCAGAATCGATAGCGAGTTGTTGCCGCTGCTGGGGTTGAGCGTCCAAATTGAGTTTTTTTTTTTCCCCTCTGCCCAGCCCAAACAAACAGAGGGCGGTTTTAGGTGGAGACTGGATCTGCACACATAAACACATTTACATGAACTGAGCCAATGTTGTAACAGGGGGCATATCTTCTTGCAGGCCTAGGGGTGGTCATGAAGGCCTTGATCCTCTCATTTGGAAGGCAGTTCTGTCTGTTGCAAGGTCCCTGGTTTCTGACTACTCAGAAAGAAAGAAAAGGCTTTCAACGCCAAAGATAATGGCACAAATTATAATGCATCTTCAATGGCAAGGCAAAGGTTTCACATTAAATAAATAAAAGTGACAAACAAAGCTCTGTTTAGCATCATAATTGCAATATTTCTACGCCAACACTGCAATAAAGAACATGGTATAACCCCTTTTTCAGTTCTGTGGGGTTTTGTATTTTGGCATGTTCTGAGCACACTGGTTTTGGCTTTGTTTATTGTTAGTTTCAGCTCACCGGTGTGCTCAGAGAAAGTGAGGTTTGAGTTTCATTGGTTTAGTTCTGTGTGGGGTTTGTATTTAAATTAGTCATGTTTGTGTCATGTTTCAGTTGTCTGTTGTCCCTCACACTATCCTTAGTTGTGTTTGTGTTTTGTAAAGAGCATCGGCCCTCATGCCTGGTGTGGTTTTGTTTTGACTTATTAATAAAGACTTATAGCAAAATGGAAGTCTGCGCCTGCGCCTCCTTGGACGGGACACAGCCATATGTGACACTGATAGACTGTTCCTGGAGATTCTAAAAACTGAGATGTGCGCCTTCTTTATTTTTAGATGTGATCTTGATCTTAACTCTATCTCTTTCTTATTTGGAATTGGTCTTGACTTGGACCAATTGCTCTTTGAATTTGGTCTTGACTTGCACTTGAAACTTGGACTTCAACTGCTTTGGACTCAATCTTAACTTATAATTGAACCCCTCTGTCTTGACTTGGACTCAAACCTCTTTGGACTCTTGACTAGGGCACAAATCTTTTGGACTTGGCCATTACTTAGACTCAAACCTCTTTGTATTTGGTCTTGACTAATACTTCTTCTGACTTGCTCTTAACTTGGACTAAAAATTATTTGGACTCTATATTGTGAATGTGGCATAGAACTATATATTTTAAAACTACTGACCTAAAAACGCAACCCAATGCAATTATAATTATCATTATAATATGGATCACTAGACAACTGTTAGATATGTCATGCTCTATGAAGTGACAGACAATGGGATGAAACAGTTTACTAGTGCATTAAAATGTCAGTGTGAAAGTGCACAGAAAGTGGTTTATTTGTTTATGAAGTGAAATAAATGCAACATAATAGTGACCTGCACTAAAGTTATGTATGTCTAATTTAATGTTTTTTTTTCTATTTCTTAGCAGAGACATGGAACACATGCACTAAGGTGTGTCTCTGTAAAGAGTGTGTGCTGTAAATTCACCAGGGTATTAAAGCATCTGCATTTTACTGTACAAATGTTTAAGTATCTAAAAACAATAGGAATTTTTCAAGCCTAATCCTAGATCTAACCTGATTAGCCAATTTAATCATATCAAATCAGCTGTTAGCTTATTAGCTTACCCGTGGCAGCCTTTATTACCTAACAAGCATGAAGAATCAGGATGGACATCCCTAATAGCACGTTTCTAATATTGTTGGTCCCCCTCATGCCCTCAAAACAGCTCTAAACCATAGAGCTTCGGGCTATACAAGACCTCTGAAGGTCTGTAGTTCTGCACTAGCAGATCCTGTAAGTCCTGTAAGTTGTGAGCTATTGCTTTCATGGATCAGACTAGTTTGTCCAGCACATCCCACTGATGCTCAGTCAGATTAAGATCTGGGAAAAGTGGAGAAACCTTGAACATATTCTAAGAATTGTTCCTGAACAATGTTCAAGATTAAAGATTCTTTACTGGTCACATACATAGTTATACAGCTACAACAAGTAGTTAAATAAAACAAATTGTGCAATAAAGTTGTGAATAACTGAAAGAGGAATATGGAAAGGTGATAAAATATGTTTTTTAAAAAAATCCCAACGTAAAGAAACTTCCCAAATGTAATCAAGATATGTACAGGATGCAGAATGTAACAGAATAGAGTATTTATGCAGTATGGAATAGATTTTAGAGGTACTTGAACCTCAGGAACCCTAAGTGAAATGGTTTTCTTCTTCCAGTTTTGAAATGTTTGATTGTTCATGTTGGTTAGCCTTGTTGGTTTGTCAAAGTCAGTCCTGGAAATGTAACTAAACACACACACACACACACACACACACACAGAATTTGTGAATGTGTGTCTCCAGACGCAGTCCACTCTGGCTGTACACTGAAAAGGTCAGGCACATTCGCCTCCATTTCCTGAGACCACTTTTGCTCCATGCTAACGAAGAAGACCCTCATTAAGGTCCTTCTCACTGTCCCTAGACCACTTTTAATCCCAAAATATAGCACACAGGCCCAGGGCTGGGGTCAAATAGGATGATCCCAGATCAGTCCTCAAGGCCCTGCTCCCCACGTTCTTCATTATACATGAATTCTAATGTTCTCCAGTGTTTTGCTCACATCCTTTAGAAATGTTTTTAAGACACACTGTCCGGAACACAGAGTCCGATCTCATTTCTTTTTGCTGGCTCAGTGTCTGACACACACACACACACACACACACAGTAGAGTGAAAAGCTATCACGCAAAGGTCAGCGTTGGCCGCACCGCAATTAGAAGCTGGGTTTCATTGTGAAGGAGAATGACAGAGAAGGTCAGTGAGTTTAATAGAAGGGCAGCGTCCACTCTCGCGTTTTAAACGGCCCAACAACGAGGCCACCCTGTCGACACCCTGTCCAGAAAGCCGACAGGCCGTCCCTGCACAGATTACTGAGGTAAATGTACAGCCTGAGGGCAAAATGTACTATTTAACCCTTCTTCTGGAGGATGTCTACATAGGGGCCTCCATAACAGATTCATAAGCACTGAATAATGTACCTGCTGTGTGTAAACAGGACTTTATTAACAAAACAATCAGAAACAGAACAGAACACTAAACGAACACGAGGGACTAACAAAAGGAAGCAAACTGAAGAAAAAAAAGAGACGGAGGTGGAAAATATATAAGCATGAACACAAAGGGGCAAAACACAAAGCAAACTATTAAGCAAAAAAAAATATGGAGCAAGAAGAACCGAGCAACAGTAAACAGGCAAAAACATCAAACCTTTACCACAGAGCAAAAAGAACAGAACCAAAAAACCAAGAACCAACAAAACTAGACTCAAACCAGAGGCTACTTATACTAACTAAACAGTGAGAAACACCTGAGAGGCGGAGAGTGGAACAAGACACAGAACAAGGGGGCGGGGCTAAAGGCGGGGCTAAGAATAAAACATACTCATGTGGAACAGACCCTTAAACAACTGAGAGGAAAACAGGTGAAAGCCAAACTCAGGGTAAAGACAATTGCTGGTCCATTGTAACACATTACTGTTCCATTGTAGTCTATTTACTGTGTTGTTTGTATTGTTTTTGTTGTATCTTGAATATTGAATTTGGGGTTAGGATTAGAACATTGTCTCATCTCACTATGTAGGTGTTCACAACTGCTGTTAACTCAGATTTCAGCTTGAAAATGTTACAGTACCTAATAAACAATCATTCATATGCTACACTGTTGTGCAATTTCTCATTAATGTCTTATCTTATTATTACGTGTGATTTTCTTACCATGTGCAACATTGTGCAATTTTCCTATCAGGTGCAAAACACAATCATTATTGTGCAATATCCTATTTTTATTATGTGGAATAGTCTGCCATGTGATATATCACTACTTATGTCAAAATTAATCTACTACTGATCTCTATTACAGCCACAACAGACTCCTAACCACTATTAGTGTTACTAGTAATTCACTTAATACTTATCTATAGTATTAATAACCCAGCATTTGTTTGTATAGTAGAATGTTTTCTGATGGTGAGCAGCCAATCAGGGCAGATGTAATTTACATATTAAAGGAATCTTAAACAGTAAACCCTGTTCCAGTTTAACAGATAATGAGAGTTCAGAAAACACTCATTAAACTCTGACTGAGTTTTTAATAATGAATGCTATGCTTTTATAGTGGGTTTGTGGTTCGAGGTGTGTGTGTGTGTGTGTGTGTGTGTGTTTGAGTGGGTTTGTTTCTGAGAAAGCTTTTAGAGATGACCTTCATTTAGAAATAGAAAAAACCATGGACTCACACACACACACACACACACACACACACACACACACACACAGATTGGGATTAAGTAAGAGAGAGAAAGGTAAAGAGTGAAAGAAAGTGGTGAAGGGGATTAGATAAATGTGGAAAAGATAGAAAAGGGGAGATAGAGAGAGAGAGAAAGAAAGGAAGACAGAAAGAAATAAAGGATAAGTGGGAGAGAAAGGGAATGTATGGAGGAAGAAGGAGAGAGAGCGAGAGATTGAGATTAAATAAGTGAGAAATGGAAATAATGAGAGAAATGCAAAAAGAAAGAAAGAAAGAAAGAGAGACAAACGTGTTAAAATATATTATTCATACACAGTGAAGTAAGCTGAGATGGATGATCTCTCTCTTAGTGTGTGTGTGTGTGTGTATGTGTGTGTGTGTGTGTGTGTGTGTCTGTCTGTCTGAGTGTGTGTGTGTGTGTGTGTGTGTGTGTGTGTGTGTGTGTGTTTCACATGTGCATACAGGGGTCTTGTATGTTCTCTGCAGCTGAAATGTCATCGTTCATATCTGTGGTGTTGAAGGACCTTCATACTGTACTACACACACACACACACACACACACACACACACACACACATACATACATATACACACACATACATACTACATACACACACACACACGCAGGCTGACCCCGTCAGGCCAACTCAGATGCCGGTTGACGGAAGGTGATTTCTGCTGTTAATTACACACACGTCCAGGCCGATCGCTGTCAGAGACAAACTGTAATTTATCGTTTCTGTGTGTTTAATCCTGGACCGAACTCTCTGGGATGATCCGCACTAATGGAGCTCTAATGGGCCGCCGGGCGACCCCGGAGCACTCGGACCCCCCAGCTATTACACTCCGCATAATTAGAGCTCATCTGCCTGCATGATATGGGTTATAATGCACTGTGGGGGTGTTCAGTGTTTTTATTTATCTTTAGAAGAAATCAGGTATGCAAGTAGGTCCAGCCCTGACAAAAAAAAAACAATAGCCGTAGTCATAGTCATATAAAGCAAAAACTGTTATTTCCATTTTAATGGCTGGAATTTCTGGTTCCTGTTTTATCATGCCAGCGTCTCTTAGTTTGCTTATTAACTGCAGTTTGGAACAGTAAGTGGGAAGAAAGTGGTAACAAATTGTAGAACTCTATTGAAAATGGAATATAAATACTTATATTAAGCGCAAAGCAACTGCCAAAAAGGTAAGCAAAATTTCATTTATAAGAATATTTTTAAATAAGCAAAACATGCAACATTTAGTAAATTAAAAGAAAAACAGAAAGTGTAAAAAAGTAAAAATGTTTACATTTATAGAATTTTTTGGAATTTCTACAAATTTCTAAGACTTCTTTTTATTATACTTTACAAATCTACAGATTTCTAATTAGATTATTTTGCTTATTTTTGTAACTGGATTCTGATTGCCCAATAGTACAGTAGGGGGCACTATGCACACCCAGACTGTGATCCACCGTAATCTGCAGAGGAACAAGAAGAAAGGAGAAGATTGGCAGCCATCTTGCAGAGAACCAAGGCTGGAGACTTTTGTTCTTTGGTGGTTCATTGAGAGTCAAGGAAATGTTATTCAAAGCTGTGGAGATACACTGAGGAACTGGGTAAGATTAATCTTTTTTTTTTTTTAAAAGCTGTACTGAGCCCTATTCTGTCTTGCGAGGACATTCCTTGATTTGGATGTTTGGCTGTTTTGCTTTTACATCTTTTACACATTTGAGGGATTTTTTTTAGAAAGCTGACATGATTTAGACTTTCTCTCAACTCTTTCTTATGGAATGAACAAGGAGATTTTGTTCTCCTGTAGAACTTTGACTGATTTGTCGCTGTCTGGGTGTTGTCTTCTCTGGGAAAAGTGAAAGTTAAGATAAAAATTATTAGAGTAGAAGGCTGTTCCTATCACAACTGTTTCATGTTGCTTGCAGGAAATGTTGGGTTCTGTCCACCAGTGTCTAAACGTTTGGTCTGGTCTGAACACCTGGACCTTCAGACTTTTCCATTTTGTTCCTCAAACCACAAAATTTGTTCCAACCTACAGAGGTGGTCCCATTTCAGATCAGACTGAACCACGGTTCACTTTGTTTGCAGTGTGATAGTATAGTGGCAGCAAAATGAATCTGTTCATTTTTTTCCATTCAAACAGAAAAGGTTAACCACAAAACTGACAACACATGGAAGTCAGGTGCAGGCCTGTCAGGGTATTTCAGGTGGTGATAATGGGACTTGGGTGATGACAAAGAGACAAATGTGATGACGACGGAGTGTATCTCAGTGTTTTTTTTTTTTAAATAATTGCAACAACAAAACCAAAACTAACTGGATCAAATATTAACAATGTAACAGAAACCTAAACTTTGATTTGGATTCGTGAAATGGATTTTTGTCTGCCATAATTGCTGAACACAAGCCAGTTCAGGTGTCCAGAGAAAAGGTGTAGCAAGAAAGGTTCGTATTATTTGAAAACGATTCTTCTGAAAGCATTTGAGTACATTTGAGTGGCCTCAGTGTGTGACACTATTGGTTTTTGTGAAAAAGTTTTAAAATCTGATTGGTTAGCCTTTTAGAAAAAAAGTGATCTTTGCGAGAAAGATAGGACTGGAGATTTTGTTCAAAATCAAACATTTGGTGAGTGTGTTTCTGCTTTATTGTCTCAGGATCAGAAGATCAGATGCTTCTCAACTGATTAAGTTTTTGTCAAGTTTATTTATATACAGCACATCATCATACTCAAAGATTATTCAGTGTGATTTACAAGAATAAAATAATAGTAGAAATAAAAATATACAGGAAATCAATAAAAGAATATTGAAAGTGCAGTTGAAGTGCTGATATTTAAAACCAAATGGTGCAGTTTTTAGCAGCTGTTTGAAGATCTGATGCTTGGTTCCATCAGCAGGCAGCATAGAGACTAAACGGACTGCAAGAACAGTCCATTCACTACTAAAAGGCTGCAAGCCATTACTAAGAAACATGACCAGCTGAAAGAGGCACTGGTCTAAAGAGATGTGGAAAATTGTGATATGGTCATATGACTTATCCTTCATCATGTTCTCAACCTACCTGAATAATTAACCCCTGGATCAAGGGGATCGTGTAGCTCTTAGAGGAACATTTTAGAATACCTTTAACCTGAAAACACTATCCTGATGGGAGTGGTCTTTTCCAGGATGACGCTCCCCCATCCAGAGGGCACGAGGGGTCTTGGAATGATTTGACTTAGTTGTAGATAATATTTGAAGTCTGTTGCAATCATCAGACCTTAAACCAGCTAAACTGTGGGAGATTTTGGACCTGAGCTCACCATCATTAAAACCTGGGGGAATATCTTTCAGAAGAGCAGTGTTCAACTCGTCCAGTTCAGTTCTAAAGACTTGTAGAGTCTTAGCCAGGTCACGCTTAAGCTGCATTGTCAGCTTGTGGTGGTCCATGACCTTATCATTTTTTTAATAGAGATGGTTGGTGGGGCATTCCGCAGATGAAGTAAGCTTGAGTGGTGGTTTTAGTGCCAGTGTGAGACAGTCCTAACTTCTCTCCATTATTCCTAAAAAGAGTGAGTGTGAAGATTAAGATGTGACTGAGTGCCTTGTTTTTTTGTGAAAGAACATCTTGTTTGTTCTCTTGCTCTCGAATGGAGCTTATGAGGAAGCGCCAAGAAATTCTGAATCTGAGCCTGATCTCCCACTGGGACATCACACACGTTCAGTCAAACCCTGCTACAGCGCAGGAGGGTTCAGATGAACCTGAGGAGTTCCACGCTGCAAAATAATGAACCATAACTGACGTTTCTATGCAAGTCTCACTTACACATTTTAATGGAATTTTCTAAAAATGTACTTCTATTCTAAATTCCATAAATTTCTACTCTCTTCTAAATGCTGTCATGTTCTATCCTATTCCAGGTTCCATAGAATTGTTTGTGACATCAGTGGTCAGTTTCCTGGACAGGGAAGACCAGTTTCAGTCTGTGGTTAAAACTGCAGTGGACATGGGCAGGACAGCTTGGACAACCTCATAAAAAAAAAAAAATCATTAAAAAGTAACTTGTTAAATGTGTACACCAGAGTAGAAGACAAAACCACTCAAAATGGAGTTTTTCAGTTTGAAAAATATCACTTCTGAGACCTTTCATTCACAGGCTAACCCATGCCCTGCATGCCTCCATTCTGGCTTACCGGGAAATAACGCTCATTCTAGAAAGTGTTTGTATGGCTTCGGCCGTTAAAATAAGTGCACTGGGGTGGTGAACTGTACACCTCTACAGTGAAAAACACATGGTTATTTCAAGAACACTATAACGATCCTTTAAAAGACTTCTGTGCTTGTGTTTAACTGGTGTTATGTCTCTGTAATGATCGATGTTAAGGAATTCACCTCCAGACCCACCTGCTGCTTTAATCTATCAGCCCCCCTCAACCTCATCCAACATTGATTTCTGACCACAGGACCACTATTGATCAGCAAGGTAAAGTAACAAGGGAAGGGTTTCTAAAAAGGGCCCAGTGCACTCATATCTCCGCCCTGGTGGTATCTGGTTAGCAGTGGAGCTGTGGTCATCCCTTTCCATTGACCAGGTTTCCATCCAGTTGTTGAGGCTGAGTTGGCATCAGTACTGTATCACAAAGAGAAATTCTGGGTTGAATTTTGTTGGGAAGAAAGTTCTAAACCAATCCAGTACCAGTGAGCTCAAAGTAGGAGGTATTGGTGTGTTTGTCAGCATTGTTTGAAATATAGCGCTTAAGGTACCTTTCCATAGGTATACAGGAATTGTGCTGGACCTAAAATCGTACTGCGGTGGTATGGAATTTGGTATTGTGCACATTTTAAGTTTTTAAGGTATTGCAGTCCGATAGTGGAGTTTCCGACTCAATTCTCTCCACAGAATTTATGGCCGGTCGCCTCAAAATCGCGTCCATGGGGTCGAACCGGCGGACAGTTTTACTGTCAGAGCTGCTTTTGTTATTGTAGTCTTTTATTGTTTAGTCTTGTTACAGCATTCTTTATCCATGTGATGAGAACCTAATCCAGCTAACTTGTTGTAACCCAGTGATGTTCTGGATCACCTTCAAGTTCAAGTGTCATAGAAAACTCTCGCTGAAATGTATCTTCAGCCCAAACAGACAATTGTGCTTGTACTTCTTTGATTTACCAGTTGTTAGTTTGTGTCTTCATTGTTGTTTTTTTTTTGTTACATGGATAGTAAATAAAAAGTGGCCTCTTTCTCTGTTGTGATGACATTTCAACCAATCAGAAAGCATTTATGCAGTCACCCGGCTGCAGCCCACTTTCAGCCCTGCCATTGAGCAGCTCGGGTTCGGCTCGGGTACGGGTTACTTTGTTCACGATATGGCACTGTACCTTGTGCCATTGGAAAAACAGCATTAGTTTTAGCATGAGTCTGAAAAATCCCCTTCATGTCAAGTCTGTAGTTGTCAGCGGGGAAAACATTTCTTAGAGTTAAGTCCATACTTGAAATGTCTTTATATAACATATTCAGCGAACAAACGCAGAAGCTTTTACGCTTCTGTCATATTCTGTCATACTAATATTGTGTCTAATGCATTGTGATATTTAAACAGTTGAGCCTTAAGCCCCTCCCACCACTCCAAAAAAAAGCCCAAACCCCCCCCCCCCCCTTACAACAATGAAAGACTGCATGTACAGATGTACAGCCTGGTTGGATTTTGTCCCCTTATATAAAATTCCCAACTTTGGGAACTTCAATATGAAAAAAGAGCCCAAGACTATTAGTAAATATTAGTCATTGTATTTTTCTGGAAATTGAAGGAAAAGAGGTGAATGAAAAAACATATTTTTGGGAGGTGCATCCAGTTAAGACAAGCCAACGTTTGCAAGGGTCATGTTTTGGTTAAATACTATAAGAAAAAACCTGGATTGTTATTCCCTCGACCCAGTCTGACCCATCTCCTGCTCTTCATCTGAGCTGGCTCGTGCTAATTCCTTCGAGGCTGCGCTCCGGAGACCATGGCAGCTTAGGATTACTCCTGAGTGGCACAATTTGGAGGAGTTACTGCATTTTCTGGGAGATATGATACATTTCGTAGCTCCCCCCCACACACGAGGGTTTTACTGAGTGTGACTCACAGTCTTAAGAGCTTAGAGACTTTTAAGTTTAACACGCTGTATTACTGTGTCTTCAAGTAGTTCAGGAATACTGCAGAAATGCTCCAGACTTCTTCTCTGCAGAAACCAAGTCACATGCCAACAGGAGGCTCTGCCAAGGCTCAGCAAAAACACATCAAAATGGCTTGATGTTGAAAAAACGCCGGTAACAAAACTACAGTTGAAAATATAAGGAAATATATCCAGCTCTTTATTAAGGTGGAGCAGACTTGTAGACGTGGTTTAGAACACAGTGTGATTTAAGACAGTTTGCAGCAGAGACTACATTTTAGTATTAGTATGAAACATTGTTGCCACTCGGTCGTGTCAATCACTGTTTGGACAAAATGTAAAATTACATTAACAGTTTCTGTTAGTAGTAGTAGAGTGTAAATAGGTTTCTCACTCCTTATCCTTCAACCTCTCATTGCTCACTAGCAGCTCAATGCAGTCATTTTGGACTCTGATAATCTGATAATGGCTTAAAATATAATCAATCTGAGAAGAGAGTTATGAGGCAAAGTATAAGTGATTTAAAGTTATGGGTAAACATTTTATTTGATTATGAATTATGAATGATAACTCTCCCGTGAATGATATAACGGATCTCCCATGACTATTATGGCAAATGAGGGGTCGTTGGAAACAGGAGTGGACTGGGACGAAAAAATGTCCCTGGACTGGGGGGGGGTCGAGGTGCGCATAGAGGGCCGCGTCTTGGCCGTGATTCGTGGGGGGCGGGGTTTGGTGTGCAGAGGACTGCATTTTGGCCGAGAAAGACAGGCCAACAGCCGTACACCGGACGGCCGTTCTGGACTTTTCCACAATGCACAGATTGCCAGTCTGCCCCTGGTTGGAAATTCTCATCGAGCCCTATCTGACTGTGAAGTTTCACGGTGATTGATGGTTGCCCCGCCTAGAAAAGCCACAAACACATTCCGTGTGAGGTGTCCCACTACATTCGGCAGTCTTGGCTTTCTCTTCTTTGAGTAACTCCAAACTGCTGACATGTTGGCAAGTCTCACACACAACAGAAACTCTTATCACATGATGCATCTTCTCGTGTTATGCACATCGTAAATCACGTTATGCGTGCTGTAATTATTTTCCGTATTTTTTTAACGGATCGGATTATATTTTTTTATTCCTTCCCTATTTCTGATCCAGTTATTTAGGTCAGGATCGGCGCATCTCTAATTTCAACATCTGGAGGTTCATCAGTTGAACCTTGCAATTTTTTTTCTTCAGTAGCATTTTTTGGACATGAAAAAAGGCTGCAGTTATGTTTAATCCAGGCATGGGTGTCTTATTTTCACACTAGAATTCTCACTCATTCCCTATTCACCACTCATTGCTTGCTAGCAATATCCAATGACTGACTAATATCATATATAATATAATATATCAATAGAATATCAGATCGGGCCCATCCAGGGCTACCTGCTACTACTCTATGACAAAACTTCTTGAGCCTTCCGAGGTGAACCATGGGGGTCATGGGGCATGCAGGAAGCCTAGCACTTATTGGGTGAAACACCTTGGACACAGGATGCCAGTCCATCACAAGGCAGACACACAGATAAGAACAATCATCTCAGATGGATTTCGGATGCTAAAATTTGATATAGTGTTAGGAAACTGGAGCTCCTGGTGGAAACCCTGGAAACCTCACCACTCCACAGAGAAAGAACCCGGCCAGGAATCAATGGCTGTGAGGTAACAGGACTAACCGCTGTGCATCTATCCCTCTTGGCTGATTGGTTAATACTCATTTCTTCTGTAATACCTTTACGTGGAGTAGAGCTAATTGGTTTGTCCTTGTCAAAATTTATATGTAGCTTTTAGTCAAAACATGAATAATAATAAGAAACAGATTATTAGTGCTGTTCAGGCAGTGGAGTTCACAGCCTCCATGTTCAGCCAGCTGATTAGCTTAGCAGGCTGCATGGGTGATCAGATAGAGGCGCATGTGGACAGGCTGATGGACGGAGCGGGGATGAGCATTTAGTGTGATGGAGATGATTCGGTCGTAATCTCGACTCTGCAGGTGTGTGGAAAACAGGGAAGCGGTGGGACCATTTAACCCCCCGGTGCAGTTTAATATTACCTGCACACACACACCACCACCACCAATGCCGGTAATTTGCAGTTTGATAGTGGTCCCACGAATGCTAAAGAGTTTTTCAGACCAAACCCCCTCCCCTCCCCTACACACACACACACACACACACACACACTCGCCCACACTCTGAGGCATCTATCAGTTTGGTCATGAGCGTGCTGATAACGCCAGGCCTCAGACATCTGTAACTCCAGAGTTTGTCAGTAAAATCCAAACATACAACCAGCTACAGGTGTCCCCATGTTTCTCTATGGTTTCTGCCTTTGCCAGACAATGACTGACCTCTGGAAGAACAAGACAGCACTGTTTATTCCATTAAGCATTCGACATTATAAAATACATGAAATAAAAATAATAAGAGACAACATACTAGATCAGCAGAAACAAGACAAACAAATAACCAATATCTTGTTTTTTGGGTGGCTGTTGGCCTGGTGGCTGTTCCTTGCAGCCATTGGGGAAAGTACGGTCTACACACACTGCAGCCCGGGTGACACTGTAGGCAGCCCATTACTTCACTCAGGTGAATGGGTTAAATTTTGAGGACCCAAGTAATTTCCTCTGCGATCAATATAGTATTTAATATTTAAAAAATGTCTTTACAAATATCCCACCAGAGTTGTCCCACCAGCTACAGGAGCTGGACCCAAAAAAACAAGGTAAAAAAAAAAATACAGTCCAAGTTTTTGCTGGATTTAACATTTTTGGTTCCATAACATCTAGTGTATGTAATGCAGAGGTCACCAACTCTGGTCTTGGAGATCCACCTTCCTGAGAAGTTTCAATAACAGTCCGCAACATGCGCTCTGTGTAAAAACTTCTTCAGGAGCCCCGATTGGAGGATTAATCTTAAGATTAATTGGAGGGGGCAGCATGTAGGCTGGAGCTAAAGCTGGCAGGAGAGTAAATCAGGAAGAGGGTTGATGACAAATGAGTGTCAGGAGAGCTTCAGCTTCTCAGATATGTAATTGTTTAGGACATATCATATTATCATATAAGGAGCTAATCATGGTAGGACAATAGATCTCCAGGAGGATGTCTGGTGACCACTGGGCAAGCAAATCAAAGGATTTCTGATAAAGTGGCCAGTGTTGACGTAATGGTGCCATTGGCCCAGCCATGTTCCAATTCTAGCAACGTAGTTGTTTAAAGATGGCGATGTTCATTAAATGGTTATAAATAAACAATACAGACTTCAATCGCTTCTTTGTCTCCTGAGTTTTTTGAGTAAATTTTTGTATAATTCATTCCACTGAATCGCATGAATAATTGAAATTTACGGAGAGAGAGAGAGAGAGAGCGCAAATTATCTGCAGTCAATTATGTCGCCTGAATTATTAAAATCGTGACCGTCCGCGCTACGGTGGCGGAGCGTTTCTGTGGCGGTATTTCCCCAGTGTAATGGCGGCTAAACCGAAATTAAACAAAATAATCAGCACTTTGCCAATATATTGCTGTTTCCTCCTCATACTGGTGGATACACTCTGCTAGACGACGTGCTGATGCATACTTGATTCAGAGTTTCCTTTTACACCAACATCTCCTTCTAAAGCTGTTCTAATGGGTTGATGGTTTGTGTGCTGAACCCGATGCCGCATTTTCGTCAGGAACATCTAGCTGTTGAAAGTGTTAGGAGTTAGGACCCGACCCAGAGAAAAACTTTCTGAAAAAGTGCAGGATCTAACACACTGAGCTAACCGTCCACAGTAAAGCCTCCTACAGAGATATAGTGAGAGCCTCTAAGACTGAGAGCAACACATGCTCAGCAAGGGAGTGACGTTAAGACCTCAGAAAGAGGCTTTGTCAGCTTGGGGCTGAAAAAAAAAAAGTCGACATTGAGGAAAATGAGGTGGTCCTCATCCTGAGTGTCTGACTTCTGTACTATAAAAAGATGACAATGTTAAGCACAGACTCAGCTTTTTAGGTTTTCAGTGTAGGCTGGAAGTGAGCTAATGTGGCTGCATTGTGGCAGCTGTTGCTAACAGGGATACTCCCCCTCTGAAGCTCACCCCTGAGCTCCTCTGAGGTGGTCTTACCCTGAACAGACTAATTTTTGAGCTTTAACCAGGCCTGAATGGCCATCATTAGATGATGCACAAATAAAACATAAATTAAGTTAATATGTCCAAAATTAGGCTTAAAATGCTTTTTTACAAATGTAATAATCAAACAGGACTTTTATACATCATCCCGTATGTTTTAGTCTTGCTAAACTCTCCATACTATGCCATAACTATGCAGTACCATGGTGCTGGCCTATAGCAAGATCTGCTTAATCTAAATCTCTGTTTTTACTCTATCTATTGAAAATCTGACCCAGTGCCAGTGTAATCTCATCCAATAAAAATGGCTCAGGTTAGGATTGAACAGAATTTATTCAGGTCTGTCTTGGGTCCAGGAATTTTTTTTTTTATTTGGGGGGGGAGGGGGGGTGTTCATGTGGCAAAATTTCAACACTGAAAGCTCTAGTCTAGACAACACCTGGGTGATATAATGCAGCTTCCACTTCCCTTACAATTGGTGTAATTGTGCTCAATGGGATGTGCAGACACTTTGATATGATTTTGGAGCCTTTCCTCAAATCTTTAGTCAGTTATAAGCCAATTGTACCATCTTTCATCTATGAAAGCTCAATTAATTTGGAGCATCGGTCAAATAAAATATCATAAATATCAGTCATCAAGACATTCCTCCTACCCTTCAGCCTCTATGGCTGGTGGGCTATAATGAAGCTGATGTAAGAGTCTAAGCCTGGCCTCCCTTATCTCATTATCTGGTCACTTTTGAACCTTCTCTTTTCCTTTATTTCAGTTTTTCTTTGAAAGAACCCAGTGGAGTATCTCTGAGGCACCAAGGCCATGCCCCTCCATCCTGCCACTTGAAGATGAATGATTTTTGCTCCCAGACATTTATCATCTTAGCAGGACAGACTTTAGAACAAAGCACACTCCTTGGGGCGATTGATGTAAATGTGCTTTAAGGTGTTTTTACATTTCGGACATTATCTAAGCAGGCAGCTCCAACATGGAGTGGTCTATGGAATGGGTGTCTTTGTCTGGGAAACCAATGATTGCTTGCAAATAGAGAATAAAGATTTAGATTGTTACCTTTTGTTGGAAAAGTAGTTGCCACTGCATGCTTCTTCTAATATCCATTGTTCATTATTTTCAAAATGTAATGTTAATGGATTATTGCTACATAGTATAATATAATATAGTATTTATTCCAGTTTCTGTAAAACAAATTTCACAATGTTAAATAATTATAAGTAATAGTTCTAAGTAGGGGTGTCGATTTAACGCGTTAATTTCGATCAATTGATCACAGAAAAAAAAAGCGTAAAAAAATTTACCACTGATTAATCGCACCATGTGACTTTAACCCGGTCCGGCGTTCTGCCAAAAGATGTGCATGTGCAGTTCCACAGTGTTGGGATTCACGGCTACCTAGCGTTATGTAAGCTGGTTTATCTGTGTTATCTTGTGTTGGACACTGGTTTATCTGTGCTATCTTGCGTTGGACACTGGTTTATCTGTGCTATCTTGTGTTGGACACTGGTTTATCTGTGTTATCTTGTGTTGGACACTGGTTT
>JBBPCY010113340.1:0-18612 GCA_037974405.1 Brachyalestes nurse | reverse complement strand
TTTGTAAGTGTGGTGGCAATAAATCAACAATGCAGTGAAATATGTACTTTTAATACTTAAGTATTTTTGGAAGCAAGCACTTCAGTACTTTAACTTAAGTGAAATTTGACTGTATGACTTTCACTTGTATTAGAGTAACATTTGACTAGTGGTATCTGTACTTTCACTTAAGTAATGAAATTAGATACCTTGTCCGCCTCTGGACACCGTACAACACGCTACAACACTGTACACTATACTATAGCACTGTACACTACTACACTGTACACCACGCAATTATACTGTACACCACACTCCTACACTGTTCATACAACATACTACAACACTGTACATCATATTACTACACAGTACACTGTACTGTAACATTCTACACCATACTGTAACAGTACACCATACAACACACTGCAACACTGTACACCGTACTGTAACACTGTACAACACACTGCAACACTGTACACCGTACTGTAACACTGTACACCGTACTGTAACACTGTACACCGTACTGTAACACTGTACAACACACTGCAATACTGTACACCATACTGTAACACTGTACACCGTACTGTAACAGTACACCATACAACATGCTACAACACTGTACAACACACTGCAACACTGTACACTGTACACAAATCAGTATATGATCTCCAGTTTTACTTTTATGACATTATCTTCGATGTCTTAGACCACATTCATCTATTTCAATTCATAGATTGACGTCATCTCATCCTGAAATTTGGTGTCAATAAGATCTAGGCATCTCTCAGGCCTAAACATTTCACCAGCAAAACTGCAGACATGTTTCTCAGGAACAAGTGGGGCGGGAATGACTGGGGTTAGGAAGTACTCACCTGCTGATTAAAGTTTGAAATTCTGCTGGATCTATGGTCAGGTTCTCCATCACACTTTTCGGGCAGCTGGTAGCCTAATGTTTAGCACGTCTGAGGTACTCTTGAGCAAAATCAGATTCCTTCCTACAGATTTCAGATTCCTTATCCACTTCTAAGGACTCCAGTTCTCAGTGTTAACACCCCAGAGTTCATCCACAAATCCTCCAAACAGTGCAAAATCTCTCATCAAACACACTTTCCTTTCTCACATCTTCAACATGAACCCTATTTGGCCTTCATTTACACTCCTAGGTTATAAACCTTGACATTGCACAGAATTCTGGGAAATGTAGTTTTAACCAAATTTAGGAGACTGTTGTGGATAGTAAAAACAGTGAAAAAAACTCAAATAAGACATTTACATTTTTCATAATAAGGAAATAAAAGTAATTTGAGGAATTTGACACGGTAAAATACATTATAGACTTCTGTATTTCTTTCATATATTTATTATGTTTATTCATGTAATTCATAATACGTGATTTTTGCAAATCAAGAACAGTGATCGTAGAAAGTGGAATTTTGAGGAATATAACTACATTTAATTCTGTTTACTGACATTCCAATTCCCTTCAACTGCAAGCAATTCCAGTTCTAATTCCAATTCCAATTGGTAAAAGGGAGCTGGAATTGGAACTGGATGCAGCTGAAGGGGATTGGAATTGAATTGGAATGTTATGAAACAGAATTAAATAATCGAATATCAAATAAATTCCACAAAACCTCATTTCTAATATTCCAGAGCCAGCTCTTTATCCAGTTCATGAATGGGCTCCACCCTGCATGTGTCCCAGACCACCTTGGCAAATAGTTCAGTGATCAGATCACTCAAACCACTCTGGTCGTTTACAGTTGTTAAACAGAAGATGCTGTGGCCCAATGCCTTACTAAGACATTATACTAGTACTGGGCCTTTCAGTGACAATGACAGACAATTATACCTGTATATTTATATCCTTATCTAATCCCTGGATATCAGAGTTCATCACCTGAGGCCTCATTATGCTTTAAAGAACACTATTTTTATTTGGAAATTAGGAGAAATATTGTCTGCAGTTCAGTTCAATACTTGCAGATAAAACCTGGGAAACTGATTTTTTTCCAGTGCTGTAAATCTGTGAATAGGATTATAAGATGTACTCTGCACAATTTCTTGAAATAAGCAAGATAAGCAAAATATCACAATTTGGTGCATTGAATTTTGTGAACTCTACAAAAAACCAAAAACCCCAAAATCTCAACCTGAAATTCTCATGAATTTTCAGCAGATTCAGTTGTAGGGAGCTGTTAAGATTTAGTTTTTTTAATTGCATGTGTTGGGGGCTGAGGGTCTTTGAGGACCGGTTTGAGAACCACTGCTGTAAAAGACATTGAAGGTTCTGTAGTGCAGGCAGCATATGTGCATGAATATACCAACTTCATTCAGCATGAATGTTCCACAGAGTCCTGTTAAATACACATAAATCTCACCATGTGGGTTAAGTTCTTGATAGACAGGAGGGTTTAATCTAGATGGGTTTTCATCCAGGTGAGTTAAATTCAGGTGGGTTTAACCGCTGAAAGATCAGTCTATCAAGAAATGTGAGTCTAATTCACCAACTTTTTTGAAACTGAGAGCTACTTCACGAGTACTGAACCATACGAAGGGCTACCAGCGTGATACACTAGAACAGAGTTTACCAGAGTTTATCTAAACTTCATGTATAATAAACATTTTAAATGCTTTTTTTTTTAAAGATATTGTTATTTTCAATTCTATATAAATGCAAATGTGATTAAAGAAGAATAGAAACAGGATAAAATTAAATGTTAGATGCTGCTCACTTTTTAGAACAGGTCTGAGGGATACTCATGTGGTCCACGGGCACCATGTTGCTGACCCCTGGTCTGATTAATTCATTGTTCTAACCTTAACCCTAACCCTAACAGTCAACAATCACGAAGAATGACTGTGTTCGGACATGCCTGTCGGTGTGGTGGCAGCCTAGTAGGTAGGATACTTGCCTCTGGAGCAAGAGGTCATGGGTTTGAATGCTTCCTTTGGCACACCACCACTGGGTTCCTGAGCAAGACCCTTAACCCCAAGTTGCTCCAGGGAGACTGCCCCCTGTAGTTAGGAAATGGAAGTCGCTTTGGATAAAAGCGTCTGATAAATGCTGTAATGTAGATGGATGGATAAATGGATGGGTTGGTTTTTCTATGGGTGGGATGGTTGGATAGATAGATATATGGGTGGGATGGATGGATAGATAGATATATGGGTGGGATGAATGGATGGAGATGACTCAATTAGCAGTTGAAATTATCTTAGTTAAGATCTGTTGGTGCAACATGCTTCACATCGCATTGAGAGAAGTCATCAACAAAGAAAAGTCACATCTTAAGCTTTAGATACTGGGCAAGGCCTTACAAATGATAAAAATGGCTGATTATCTGACACTTTCTGACTGCTTTTTTTAAGCGATAAAAATATTACAGTTCATATGCTAAATATTGTAAGTCAGTGCTGAACTGGACTGAACTCGACACGCTCTCCTGTTACTAGGAGACGCAGGACTGCTGCTCTTGTTTGTGCTGCTGTTTGCCTCCAACAAAGTTAAGAAGAGAGTGAAACGTGATCAGTATGTGATAGAGTAGAGTTTAGGTTGTATAGACACTTTAATAATAATAATAATAATAAGTTACATTTATATAGCGCCTCTCACAAACCCAAGGTCGCTTTACATAGCAGTGAAAGAAAAAAAACAATTTCCAAGCTTTGCTAGACATGTGAACGAGTTTTGGCATTTTCTCCATTCTTTGCTATATTTTTCACACTCAGTGTGTTCATTGGCTATTTGTGAGATTCACTCATATTGAGTGTTGACCAGAATGCATTTCTAGATTCTATCTAGGGTCAGATATGTGAGTCTGAGATTCTCAGGAGTCTTGAGTCTGAGATTCTCAGTAAAGGGTAAAATCAGGGTAAATATTTATGGTGTAGCCCCAGCATGTGGTTATGTGTCAGTAAAATTTTTACTATGCATTGTGTATTTCTCTATCTATGTTTGTTCAGACATTTACACTGTGTTTACGTCAGGACAGTAGACAGCCAACGACAAGCCAGATACTTTTTTTGTATGGACCATTCTCTTACGGATCATTTTGCTACTGCCAGCGGCAACAGCAGCAAACTTCAGTGGTCACTGGAACGTTGCATCAGTATTTCAATTTCCTTGACTTTTGCTGTTGGTTGCAGTAGTGGAATAAACTTGATGTTGATTTTTTTGTATATATGGGCGCTAACGATTCATAAGTCCAGGGTCTAAATGTTCATGTTTAACCATTAGAAACATCACTATGTTCAAAATAGTGATGAAATAGTGCCTAACACAACTATAAAGTGGCCCCCTATAGTCACAGGTGGACACAGCACAGCACACAATGTGAAATTCTTTCTCTGTATTTAACCCATTCACCAAGTGAAGCAGAAGACAGCCACCACGGAGGTGCCCAGAGAGCAGAGTGTGGGGACAGTACCTTGCTTGAGGAAACCTCAGTGGTGACACTAGCAGTGTTGGGACTCGAACCCACAACCTTCTGATTACAGGACTGGTGGTGCTGTGCGTAGTGCTGTCGCCTCACAGCAAGAAGGTCCTGGACTTGATTCCAGGCTAGGGTGGCTAAGAGAACTTTTTGTGTGGGTTTTGGGTTTTGTTCTATCATCTCTTTCAACCACATGCTCCAGTTTTCTCTCTCAGTCCAAAGAGATACAGGTCAGGTGGATTAGAGATATTAAATTGCTCCTGGGTGTAAATGTGTGTCTCTGCCATGGCGACTTTGCTTTTCACGCTAGGACGATTGGGATAACTCAAGCACCACCACAGCCCTGGCTAAGGAGAAGTGGTTCAGATCAAGAGTGGATGTAAAACATATTGATTAGCCAAATATTTCTGTTTTAACCTTTCAGATTCTTGAATGCTGAAGTTATTCAGATCCTATTTAAAATGACTGTATGTATTTGTATACTTTCCTGCTCTAACACACCTGATGCAACTAATCAGCAGGTTAGCGGATCTCTTCCGAAAGCTAGAGCTTAGAAAACATGAAAATGTGTTCTGTGAAGATGATTTCCATGCTCACAGAACAAGAAAAAAAGTGCACTATTGGCTCGTCTCCGCCTGTGCTTGTGCTAATAAGTGTTCCAGCCCCTTTCAGCAAGCTATGCTGGAAGCTTAGACTCTCCTTCCCTATCTCTCAGTTGGGGGTCTTTATTTTCGCTTTGTTATTTGCACACTTCAGAAACATCTGTTGCACCCCAGCAGTCACCGATCACCATATTTAATCGTGCCACTACTGTTACAATGAGTGTTGCTGATGCATTGCGTTCAGGGAGAGTGTTTTCTCAAAAGTGATGCTCTCAATGCATGACTGGCTTTTGGAGCCAGACAGCCTTTTGTCTATTGGCGCTTGCGAATCGGAAAATCAGATTACTTCTGCTCCTCAGGACTGGCTGAGGTTTTGTCTCGCTGCCAGCCGAGGATTGGAAGACCGAATTTATACAAGGGCCTCAGGAGACACTAGCAGAGCTGGGATAGACCCCCCACCCCCACCTCCACACACACACACCACCCAACCCACTCCACCCCTTAAGAAAAAGAAAAAACTCTGTCAGACTCTATTCCTCTCCCACCAGATATAAATAATGTGTCTCATCACTAAAGAAGAACCTTCAGCTCTCTTTTATAGCACCTTAAGGTAAATGGAAAAATGTAAGCGTCATTACAGGCCTGGTATTGGAATTACTGCCAATAACTCTGTGCCCTTTTTTTTTTCTCACGGAGGCACTAGCATGCACACTGCGGAATCATCAGGCCCTTCCAGGCCTTCAGAGGAATCATAATTATTTCAGAGAACTAAAAATGTACATGTCTGTAATTTTCAGTTCATTTTATTGAATAGACTCGCCATTCTTCTTGTATTTAAACTCTGCAGTTATTTTTTGGTTGAAAACATAATGATTATGGTATAGAAATGCCTAAAGGAAAAGTATCTAATCAAGGTTTTTTCTATGGTATTTATGTTGATAAAATCAAGCAGGTTCTCCACAAGCTGAACAGACTAAATGAACTACCTAAATCAAAACTGAATTTACTACCAACATAAATAAGACTGTTAGGGCAACCATTGACGCTCTGATTTACATTGTCTTTATTTAACTGAAGGCAATTTTGTTGCATCCAGCCATTTACTTTTTCAAGGCATTAAACCAATGCGTTTATAGAACTGAAGTCATTTGGTGAAAGTGTTAGATCTGAGTGTTGTCTGCACAGCTGTGATAAGACACCTTGGAGAGTTTGGCATGTATAGGCTGAACAAAAGGGGCCCAAGAATGGAGCCTTGTGGGACTCCATACTTCATAGCAGTATTCTCTGATTTGTGTCTATAGAGACGATATAATCCCTGCCTTCTGGGTACATCCTGAACCATCTGAGGACTGTTCCTGAGGGCCCAAGACAATTTCCTAATCTGTAAAGTAAAAAAGTATAATGGACTGTGTCAAAAGGTGCACTAGGCTCTAGCGTTACCAAAACTGTTACCTCAGTCTGGATTCAGACAAATGTCATTTAATATCTTTATCAGAGGTGTTTCGGTACAGTGGTGTTGATAGAAGCTGATTAAATGTCATCAAAGTAATAATAATAATTTGAATTCAAGTGATTTAATGATTCGGTTGAAAACTACTTTCTTATTGATCTTGCCTATGAATTAAGTATTTGAAACAGGCCTATAATTAAGTGTGTCCAGATTTCTCTTTTTCAGGAGGGGTTTTATAACAGCCATCTTTAGTGATGCTGAAAACATCCTTGAGAGAAGAGAGGCGTTCACAGATTGCAGAATTTTGGGCATGATACGACTGAAAACATATTTTGAAAAAAATTGTGGGTAGAGTGTTAAAGCAGAAAGTAAAAGGCTTAAGGCGTAGCATTATTTCTCCAAGAGCTGTGCCATCAATAGCCATGAATTCTGGATAAAGGACATTTTTCTGTATGTTACTAGGTTTTTTACGTGCTTGACTGGATAAAGCTGATGCTTTGTCTGATATTATCAACTTTTCAATGGAAAAACGATGCAAACCCATTTCATATTTTAGCTGATAGAAACTCTGAAAGTAACTGAATAGTGGAATTTGCTAACCTAACCACTATGGCAAAAAGAGCATATATGAAGTAAATATAGAAACTTTTCTTGAAAATGTGAACATCAGTCTGAACTTTAGGTTTTCTCCTTTTACACTCAGCTTTTCTGCATCGTCTCTTCTGATTCGCTACTGTTGTGATGTTTCTCCAGACCCAAAGAACTTAAAACTGAGTTAAACTGAGATCCTTGCTCATAACCAAATCTAGGGTATGACCTTGGATATGAGTTGGGCCACTTATATGATGTGTCAGATCAAACATGTCAAACAAAGCAATGAGTCCTTTGGAAGTGTTATTGACATGAATATTAAAATCACCAATTATCAAAAGGTGTTGAGGTATGTAGAAATGAATTAACAGCATTTCAGAGAATTCATCAATAAAATGAACAGCATTTTGGTGGCCTATAGATAACCAGTGTTGGGCAGTAACGGGTTACTAAGTAACGTGTTACTGTAATTTGATTCTTTTTTTAGTAACGCACTAATCTAACGCGTTATATTTTTAAAATTGGTAATTAGATTACCGTTACAATTCAAGTAGCGTTGCGTTACCGCTGCGTTACTAATAAAATCAAGTTCACAGTAACCTGTCAGCGGCAGGCAGACGTCTGTCTAACAGGCGCACGCGTGACCTCATCTACGGGAGACCTGCCTGCATCAGCAACTCAGACAAAAACAAACTGAGCATTAGAGAGTGAGAAGTTCGCGTTCAGTAGCTGGAAATATAGCCATTACTTTAAATTCATCTCGGTTAAAGGCAAGAACATTATGTGAGTTGTCGTAGGTTTGTAACACTTAATAATAAAGTGTGTTTGAGCTGATTTAAAAGTTTCTTTAGAGGGTCGGGAGTAACTAGTAATCTAACTAGTAATGTAACTATTTATTTTTGAAATAAAGAAATCACATTAGTAATTTGATTACTTTTTAAGGGAGTACTCAGTAATCAGTAGTTTAATTACATTTTGAAAGTAACTTGCCCAACACTGGTTAGGATCGGTAAGTGACTGAGGCTGGGGTGTATTTCGACTTACACCAAAATTCGGGATTACATCACTGTTGAAGGAACGGATCTGTGTCATAACTCAAGGACCCCCTGTATAGCTACATATAAACAGTGGCTATGTAAAGCCCTTTCAAAGAATAAACAAATCAAACCGTTTACTAACTGCTAAGGGTCTAAAACTGCACTAAGAGTTCCAATGACCCTTGTATTCACTTGGAACTAACTCTCACAGACTAAATATTTTCTGATACAGTCCCCCTGCTGAACAACCTCCCCTAAGCTCACATACCTCACACAGCAAATCAGAATCTCTCAGTCAAAAACCACTCATTCATATCGCAAGTTAATAATGAGACTGATCAGAAACATTTCAAATATTTTATTATGCCATTAATCCATCATTCTAAAACTGACAACAGAATAGGTTCAGTAGTCTAAATAATGTCTGTTTTAAAAACAGGGGTCAGCAGATGATTAAAAAAATGTGTGTAATGAAGTATAATTATAATTCATTCAGTGTAAATACATCAGATGTGAACAAAGTCATTCAGGTTTGCTATGAAATGGTTTATGGTGGCCAAATTAGCAACTGAATTTTTTGTACAGTGATGGTGATAGGAACCAGGTCTCGCAATGTCTACACAACAAATAAAGGCAATTTATTTACTATCCAAACTCATCAGTGAACCTACACGTGTTTAGATGTAATGATGATGGTCAAATAATGACAACTCTGACAAATAAATCAATCAATTTATCTTACAATGCTCTGTATGCACATCACCATGAATGAAGTTACATAATATAAAGAGAATACTCATAAACAATTATCCATTAGTGTCTCAGGCATCAGACAGTGTATTCATTACAACTTCGCATAACTTGTGTGAGGGAGCAGTTTCCACTAAATGGTGTGACAATGTCTCAACTATGCAGAAATGTAGAAAAATAACATGTTAATATAAAGCCTCTGTAGCCTTTTTAGTGCTAGAAATAATACTGATGATTGAACAGTGTCCCATGTTTTGCCCCTTTTTATAGATTTGACATCACCTTAAATGGATCTAGAATTTGTTGGAGGATGCACTGGGGCACATCTGGCCTGCAGAATATTAATTTATGAGGATTTTTCAGGGCGTTGGACTTAAGCCAGTGTCCCCTGCCTCTGTCCCTATCAGACCAGCTCACCTGCTCAGATATTGTATTAGAAATGTTAGTCCTGAGGCCAGCTGTGGTCAGGGATGGACAGTAACTCTTGGTGGACCCAGGCCATACTTGATGAAAGGCTTCTGTGGACTTTCTTGATGCTAAAACCTCTCCTGCTTCAATCAGAGCTGGGAGTCTCTAGTGGCGGAGGACAAGGAGATGATAAACAGCCTTATCCACAATATATTCTATAACTGTAATCATAATTATAAGCATTGTCGGACTTGTTTCTTTACATTTAGCTTGGAATATCCTCTCTGTGATGATTGACTGAAGATAAAAGTGTCTGGACTCCTCTGAGGATCTCAAAGACATCCTTTAATGACTGTTTGTTCGCTTGCACCCAATAAGTTATTTTATCCCGCCTCTTTAGTCAGATACAGTTCTCAATCAACTAGGCCGTCAGTACCTATCCGCTCTCTCTCTGTAATCCGTAATGAGGCCCCTAACACTATTGGCAGTAATCTGTCAATAACGTGACTTTCTGTTTGCTGCTGAATCTGTACAAAGCGGAGTTTATTTCCCTTGCTGCTCAAAGGACCTGTCCATAAAGAGACTGCAAACGACTGCCTGCCGAGAACAAATCAGTATGCAGTGACTACCTGCAGATTTGATTTTCCTTCAGCCTTATTTTCCATGCACGGAAAGTGGTGTGAAATTATAAAAACGAGGGCTTCGTGTTTATTAGCTTCATTTTAAGTCTTGGGCTTTAACCAATGAACAGAAACGAAAGAAATGTACTGTGTTGTAACCTGTATGGATGAAAAGATCATGTCATTTTAACAATATTCCCACAGCAGATATGGGTGGAATTACTCCACATGTCTTACGTGTCTTTCTTTTCTTGAATCCCCACATATTTGTGGTTTTGTGTACCAAAAACAATCATAATTAGTTTTATATGACCATTTTCCAACCTCTCTCCATCTTTTGAAACAGGCCTAAATAGAAATCCCTTCTGTTCGGATTGGCTGGGTTGTATTGTGGCTTATTCATACAGCAGGCTTGGCTGAAACAGTCCCTATAAGTTCAACATGACTAAACCGCTGCAGGCTGAATATGCATAAATTGTGCATAAATTCGATTAGATTTTCTTGCTCTCGGAATAAATCAATAAACCCCAGCCCTAAGAAGTTATCCATCTGATCATATAGACTTCCACTGTCAGTGTATGTCTATGTGTGTGTGTGGGTACAACCCCTGGGTAAAATGCTGGAATCACCATACTTGGAGGAACCTTTTACTTTCTAGCATATTAAACTATTTTAATTAAAATCCTATCTTCTTAGTATCATATTTATTTCCAGATCTACTAAAAGAAAAAATATGCAATTACTAAGTGTGTAGGTCCACCTGAGGTACACCTGACTGCCATCACCTCTGGTCCTCCACCTGACATGTCCCTGTTTTCCCCAGACAGTCACTATGTTTCATTAGAACAGCTCCAAACAAAAAATCCAGCATCATCTCTTTAACTGATGCACATTTGTGATTCATCACTAACTATCACTTCCATCCAATCATCCAAACTCAATGATTACTTCTCCTCAGCCCACTGTAACCTTGTTTTCTCCTGTTTAGGTGTTTTTTTTTTCTGTAAATCCCATTTCATTCAGCCCGGTCCTCACACTTCTGTCCCAGACATTAGCTGTTTCCATTTGTTTTGTTGTTCATTTTCTATTTTCAAGGATTATTGCTTTGGATTCTCCATTTTGATGCTCTGATGTCTTCCCTGGACTACCCGTATGTTTTCCGTTCCTAACCTTCCCATATTGTTTAGACTTGCAACACATTTTACATACACAACTGACTACATAACTACACAACTACACAACTACCTGTGGCCACACGCTATGGCAGAAATTTCTTTTGATGGAGTTTTATAATCTTTTCCATTGTTTCAAATGACAACTTTCTTGTTGGGGTCTCGTTTCCTTTCAATTAGCCAAGCTCAACAGCTCTACGATGTCTGCAAAACTCTTTTAACTGCCGACTTATATGTTTAATTTCACGGAATGTTTTAGCCTTATCTGGAAATAAACATGCCATTAATTAAAATAGCTTCCTTTCATTTGTATAAGGTATGTTTCACAGAGCCAGAATGTTCAGCTATTAAACAAAAATATTTTTGTGTCACACCAATGATTTGTTTATTTGCTATGAATCATTGATGGTGCCCTAGTTGTTAGGGAGTTGCCCCTACTATCAGAAGGCCATGTTTTTGAATCCCAGGAATGCTAGCGGCATCACTGAGGTACCCTTGAGTAAGGTACCATCCCCACACACTGCTCCCCGGCGCCCCCCGTTGGTGGCAGCCCACTGCTTCACTTGGTAAATGGGTTAAATACAGAGAAAATTTTCACACTGTTCACACTGTGTGCTGTGTTTATGTGTGACTATAAGGGGTCACTTCACTTTATTTTAAACTCTTTTTGCTAGGAGTTGATAGATTGTCATTGTACTGAAGCAGGATGATACACATACAACAAAATTGTAGGGGCTACTTAACAGTGACATGCAGACAGTAAACACAGTATAGACAATAAACATCAAACATAAAGTTGCGGACAGACAACAATGACGCACGATTCACAGGTGAAGTATTATAAAGTAATGCACTTATTGAGGTGAGATAAAGATTGCACTTGAAACTAAAACTACAGTTATTGCACGTTGTCTGTGAGTGGTGATGGTATGAGTTTGTGTGTATTTAGTGCAGTGATGGCTTGTGGGAAGACACTGTAAGGAGGTTGAACAGGCCATGAGCAGAGTGGATCCGGTCTCTGATGATTCCCTCGACTCTGGATGTGTAGTGAGGGGTAGTGTCTTTAAGTGAAGGGAGGGGGGCAGCTGGTGATTTTCTGTGCAGTCTCTTCGAGTCTGACTCTGTGCAGTGGGAGAACTATACTGGGATGCAGTAAGTCAGTATGGTCTCGATTTTGGAGCAATAGAAGTTCACCAGCAGCTTTTCGCTGATGTTGTTCTTCCTGAACACTCTCAGGAAGTGCAGACGCTGATGTGCCTTTTTGATGACCGCCGTGGTGTTAGCAGTCCAGAAGAGGTCGGCGGAGATCATGGTGCCCAGAAAAGTGAGGGTGTGCCCCCTCTCCACACAGTGACCCTTGATATAGAGGCAGGTTGTTTGCCGAGCACCACTCTGACAGCCTCAGGACCTCCTCCCTATAGGCAGACTAATCTCAGGACCTCGTCCCTATAGGCAGACTAATCTCAGGACCTCATCCCTATAGGCAGACTCATCTCAGGACCTCATCCCTATAGGCAGACTCATCTCAGGACCTCCTCCCTATAGGCAGACTAATCTCAGGACCTCGTCCCTATAGGCAGACTAATCTCAGGACCTCGTCCCTATAGGCAGACTAATCTCAGGACCTCCTCCCTATAGGCAGACCCATCTCAGGACCTCCTCCCTATAGGCAGACTCATCTCAGGACCTCCTCCCTATAGGCAGACCCATCTCAGGACCTCGTCCCTATAGGCTGACTCATCTCAGGACCTCCTCCCTATAGGTGGACTCATCTCAGAACCTCGTCCCTATAGGTGGACTCATCTCAGAACCTCGTCCCTATAGGCTGACTCATCCCCACCCCACCAGGGTCAAAAGGAGAGGGGGAGGTAGGCTTTAGCCACTCCAACTTAGTGATGATGGGTGAGTGCAACTGGGCGGTAGTCATTTAGGCTCCAGGATCCAAAAGACAGTGCTGTTCATTTTCATTTCTGACATCAAAACATGGTGTTAGAGGTAGCAAGATGCAGTGGTGTCTGGTACGAGGCGGGCGCTGGCTTCACCCTTCAAGCACTGGTGTCGTCATGTGAGTGGGAGAGTCCTGGCCAGCAAATAGAAGTGGACATGACTAAATTGGGAAGAAAATTATAGAAGGGAGGAAAGGCCGAAATGAGGAAATTGCAATGGACACACGTCTGCTGCGATGATGGCAGTGCAGGGTTAACAACCTGAGTGAGGAGACACAAAATAAGTTATACAACAAGAAAGCAAGGAACAGTTTCAGCATTCATGAGCACTGGCCCCATTTTCAGGCTCTACAGACTGGAGCGTGTTTTACAGAGAGCTGAGAACACTGCAGACACTGTGCCGAGGCAGATCATAAAGCTGTGAAGGGAGTTTGCTTAACTGCTTATAAGGGGGTAACTATTACAGAGAGCACTTTCTGATGGAGCGTACATATTCAAAACATTGAAATAAGACACGGGTTCCTGCAGATGTTCTCCTCAGCCTCTTCATGCATTAGACTTCATTTTCACTTAGGATATTTTTAATTTACAGTGTTTTTACGTCACCCCAACTTTCTCTTTGTCAGACGATTTATTAATTTGAACTATTTCAGTCTTTATGGCTAAAGAACAGTTTAAAATGTGAACATGATGTAAGGTCTGCTTCGGTTTCTTGTTGTTGTTGTCGTCAAAATCTCCAGATAATTAAATGGTTAGAAGGTACAAAGTGGTTCGATGTTGAACGTTCTGCTCTAGAGCAACTCGCTAGTCGGAAGTGTACACAGTGGCCCGAGATAAGAAGCAGATGTCTGAAGAGTTTACTGTCTGAGAGATCGTACTGTAACTGTTCTGGAATGAGGTAAGGAGATAAGGAGATACGTGTAGGTTCGCTGGCGATGGAGAATAAATAGAATGGCTATATTTGGGTTACAGACATCGGGACGAGCGGCTCTTATCACCACCACTGTAAAGTGGTGAAATCCGAGTCGGCGCATTTTCTAGAACAAAGCATTTCACATCAAGGCACTCTGAAGGACATCTCAATGGTTAAATTATGAAGAAATGTTGAAAATGTCCCCTTTAAGTTGGCCTGACGGTTTGAACTTACTTGAACTTACCTTTTACAATTACCTGACAGGAATTTATATTTGCTTTCAAGGAACCGAAACACTGAAGCATTTGTTTGAATGATATGCATGGTATGTAGAAATAAAACATGACTTCAGCAATGAGGACAAGCCTGGCCTTTCCATACACTCCAATGCTTTTGTAACCAAACTGGACTCTTATGCACTTTATAGTCCGATTTGCAAGATTTTCTTATAATTATAGTGGAAATTGTTTAGAATTATTTGAATATTCTGTCGATTTATTTTCATTTTACTGCATAGAAAGTTTAGAAAAAATACAAAAATTTAATCTTAATTTAGTAAACATTATTCAATTTTTCATTATTAGGTCTTTAAACATATATATCAACAATAAAATGATGAAATCCTACTTTCAACATAATTAAGTCTTGGGTGATTCAAAAAATATATACAAAGCAAAAATGGTGAAATGTCAGGACAGGGCTTTAAGGGTTTCTTGTCACATTTATTGTGTAGCCAAAATTTTTGATTTTAAAGCTTATTAAAACTAATTTTAAAGCTTATTAAAAAAACTAACACTTTGTTAAGACTGACTAATGCTACCCATTGTGAGGAACGGTTTGAATTAAGTAAAAAAAAAGTAGCAGTAGTCTTACCTATGATCCCAGTCCCTTAGTTTACTTTTAAGGAGAATTAAACATAACGTTCAGGACAGGCCTGGCCCTGACACTCCCATGATTTTGTAAACAAAATCCAGAATGCACTTTTAAACATGTCACTCCAACTTCAAATGAGGGAACATGATCATCGAGGCGCGTCCCTCAGTATTTATAGGAATGTGGGAGTTTGACGTCGTAGCAGAAAACCAGTTCACACAGTTCAGAAAGTGAGCAATAGCTGGAAATTCTTTATAAAGTGGTGTGGCGAAAGTAGGAGACGGATACAATATTCAATAAACCTTTTTTTTTTAAGTTTGATGAGAAAACCCTGAGGTTTCAGTGTTCTGCCAAAGTAAGCAGGTGTCAGACAAAGTGGAATACAGCCAGTTCTTTGAAGAGCCGAAAGATCTTTACCGGCGCTTGTCATTGCCTTCATATATTCTTCACTGGCATGACACCCAGACTCTCACTACACTCCTTCACTCAGGTTGTCCCAGTTTTCCTAGTTTTGACACATATTGCAGAATGGAAGATTCTAGTTGATTCTAGTTTGTTTAAGCACTTTTCAGTATTTCTTTGCTGCCATATCATAACCTCACATCTAGATCTTTTTGATTATTATTATATATTTTAAAAAGGAATGGAAAAAGCATTCATGAAGAACATTTGAATAGAACATGGAATAACATCTTGTTAACAGGTTGTGGTCAGAGTTGGTAATATTTTGGGAATATGTTGTTAATTGTATTATCTATTGAATGTCTTCTATGGCTGACAAGTGCTCAGCTTAGTTGTGTGGCCAAAATATGCACTTTATAGTCCAATTTGCAAGATGGTCGTATTATGTGAAATCGTTTATACATTAATAGTTTCATTTTTTTTTATTTTATAGCATAGAAAGCCCAGCAAAAGTAGGTAAATAGGTATTCGTATATCTTCGTTATTTGTGTTTTCAGAGATATAATCCAAAGTAAAATGATCCTAAAACTCCTCCTTTAGTGAGTGATTAAAAAAATGAAAAAGAGTGAAAACGGTCAAATGTCTGCACTTGGCTTATAGGGGTGTCTTGTAACATCTATTTTGTTCTAAATCACACATTAAAACATTAATTTTAAGAAAAATACTTTGTTAAGACTTACAGATGCTTCCCAGCAATAGTGAGGAACAGTTTGAATTAAACTGTAAAAAAAAATCCCATGTTCCCAGTCCCTTAGACCACTTTTAAGAAGCAATTAATTTTTGTGCCTCCACACACACACACACCCTCACCCTCAAACACACACATGCACTCTCTCTCTCACACACACACGCACTCTTTTTTAGCCTGTGATTTATCAGTGGCAGCTTATCTGCAGTGAACACCAAATTGAAGAATCTCAGCTATTTTTTATGAACCTGGTTCATCAGAATTCTATGTGCACAAATTATTGGCTTGAAGTTTTCCCAAGTCTGATTACGCCTTGGGCGCTCATGAGATGAACTCTTACTGCATTTATAACTCATATCTAAAATGTAGAAGATACACATCAAACCATACAGAATGCATAAGTTTACCACATAACAGGGATGGAATGAAAACCACTGAAACGTCCTACAAAGCTCTGAATAGTATGCATGAGCGACGGGACGTTGTGGGAAAGTATGGGAAAGTGGGTGTTAAAAGTGGAGCTGAAGAAGGTCATATGGTCTACTGCCAGAGGGGAACCCTCAGGGCCTTCATGGCCTCAGAGAAAGGTTAAATTCTTGGTACAGGTAGCTAAACAAGCTTTCCCATACCGTAGCCTCTCCGGTGCCAGACTAAAGGCCTGACATGTAAGATTAGCCACTACCAGAATCAGAAAGATACACAGGAATCAGCCCGTCACATTTGGTTTTTAATGAATGGGACCAATTTTGACATAAAATCTGGATTCAGACATTTTTGCCGCTGCTTATGAACCCTCCCCCTCCCTCCCCACTGCTCCTCTCCAGCCCTGATAAAACGTGGCGGACCTGAGAAGAGAAAAGCAAGTTATCTTCTCATTTTTTTGACTGTATTGCGGAAATAGTACCTATCGGTCCTGGTCCACACATTCCATCAGCAAGGAAAAGGTGGAATGAAAAGTAAATCATGATGTATGCTCTAAAAAAAAGGTTCTTGGAACGATGACATAGAACAACCATTTTACCTAAAGAAATGTTTTTGTAAATTGTGTGAGTGTAAAGAACCACTGCATAATACAGAAGTTCTTCACTAATTTGAGGGTTCTCCCAAGAGCCTTACATGATGTGGAGATTCTTTATACTTTACAAAGTCAAAGATAAGTCTTATTCATACTCGGACACTACAGAAATGGGTCTTTTAAGAACCATCCACTGAAAAGTTGTTTATTACACTTTTATTTTTTGTTTTATGCAAAATTTCGTTTTTTTTTTATTTTTCAGTCGTTTTCAGAACCTAATGTAGTGCTATGAAAGTGTATTGGAAAATTCAAGTGTTTTGCATCCAGGGACCGTTTGGAGATTTCAGAACCACTACTTGTAGGATTATATGTACTAAATATAAAAGTTGTAGCTGTATTTTAACAGGCTTTTCTTTTTTAAAGCTTTCAGGCAAATATCATTTTTCTCACATCTGGACATGTGCTCAATTACACCACCCGCATGAAAATGTTCTTGTGAAATCAAGGCGACTTATAACACAATGTATTTTCACCATTCCGTGGAAAAGGCCAAAACGACAAAATAAACATAATGCTTTGATATTTGCAACAGTAGTTTAAGAATAAAAGCTCTGATAATCTCTGACGGGCAGTGACGTCGAAAGTTATCGGGAATACACATCTGGAAAAAAACCTTATCGAAGGCGGAATTCCGTGGAAATTCCATGGAAAGTAGTCGGCATCTTTGAGAGACGGGCATGCAAAACCAGACATGCTTGGTTGACTGTCAGTTGAAGAAAAAAAAAAAAGATATTGTAATGCGAGTCTCTTCCAACCAAGCAGAGACGTTTCCCTAAAGCAAGCTCCCGCTGCTCTTAAACGAGATATGCTTTGCTGAGCTTCAGCAGAAGCTTTTATTCCGGTATCACATTTCAATTGAAAGGACGAGATCACTTAGCACTTCAGATTCTGTCGAGCAAGCTAAATAATTCATGACTTTAGAGTTTTCATTATCTTCTGATGACTGTATCATCCAGTAGACTAAAACAGTCTGTGTGTATCCATGTGTGCTGTCTGTCTGGTCTCTGGACATTAATAATGTTGGCCAGTGCATGCAGTTGTTTTCTGCTTTGAACTGACCTTTGAACACCTGCAAAAATGTGACCGGTGAAGATTTGTCTTGGATAGTGACAGAGCTGTGTGTGTGATTATCATATTACTCACTGGTCGGACACGGAGAGTATTTTACCCTGCATCACTGAAGGTCTAGGGGGGTAAAGGACATGGGAGGCCACCATCACGTGACAAGCCCATATTTCCAAAACTCACTCAGTTCAAAAGCATTATTTTTTGGAAAATCGCGTTTTACTTGTTTTACCTATTGGAAAGCAATTCTTACGGGAAATTTGAAATTGAAATTTTTGAAATTTTACAGTTACCCATCACTTTTCAATGCCTGTTTCTAAAGTGCAACTCCTTCACATTGTATGACAAATCTGTTTTTAAGAAAATCGATATTCAGTGTCACAAAATGATGTACAAGTTTAATATTTATATCCTACGACACAGCACAGAGTCAATGACAGTCAATCACAAGCGCAGCGGAGGAACACAGGTGTGCAACTCTGAGCAACTTTTATTAAAAGTTCTCTGTAACATTAATAGTCAACACGACAAATAAACAAAACAAA
>JBBPCY010113333.1:0-18614 GCA_037974405.1 Brachyalestes nurse | reverse complement strand
TCTCACTGTGAGAGGAGAGTGTTGATTACAGCAGTGTTTTATACTTTTCCTCATTAAATAAGATGTGATTCAGGTGAATAAAGGATGCTGAAAGGGCTGCTGGTACTTTCAAATGATATTTAAGAAAAGGAGTTACAAGGTTTTGTCAAAAGAAATGAAAGTGGGCCATAATCTACGTAATTCACATCATCTACATCTGTGCAAAGTATGGTAAACAGTATAAAATGTGACATGAACCCTAAAACAATAGAACTGTAAACATGTGATAGGGCCCAAAAATCCACAAACATAGTTGCTGTCAAAAGAAAAACCTGCTACAAAAGACAACTGATGCTGAACTGAAAGCAAATAAATAGAGCATAATGAACCATGTCTGTGCAATGCACTGTACACATCAGTATAAACCGCTTCATGAACCACTTAAAACAATGAACATGAATCAGAGACCCTTTTCCCTGAGACACACATCAGTATACAGAAGTGCTTCCTGCACAAATGTACAAGTTAAAACGTCTAAAACCTCAAGAAATTACAAGAAACGTAAACAGGCCGTAATCAAAAATGTGTGCACACCATGGCAGCAACTCCTGTAGAGAGGCATGAACCATTAGAAACAACATTATATAATAAAATATAAGCATTTAAATCAAACAGGCCCTTTTTTGTCCATAGGAAAAACCTTCTATGCCACTAAGAGGAAACGTCAGGGCTGCCCTGGGGAGGGGTTTCCAGAGGCTGCCAAGCCAGTTATGCGCAATTAATGTGCGATGTCCAATTATCTCAATTCTGTGTGTTCTTCAGTGACTGTACGCTTGCAGAAGCAAGACTCATGAAAATCATCTGTTTTGCCTCAAAGGTACCCTGGAGTTTCTTTGGGATATTCCAAGTTAATTGCATGCAAGAGACCAAAGGCCATCAAGAGCAACAGCCTCTTTGCTGGATAATCGCAGGGTTGGTTACATTGGACTGCAGCAACACCGGCTTCAACAGCAGCGAGGGTTCCAATCTAATGCCTTTAGTGTGTGTGTGTGTGTGTGTGTGTGTGTGTGTGTGTATCTGTCTCCTGATAAAGCCCAGACAGACAGAAATACCTTTGAATGCAGCGTAAAGAAACAGTCAAGAGTAATGATGGGACCTTAGAAAGACTGTTCATGGGTTTGAGAGATTATGTATTTTATATTTCACTGAAGGCATAATGTGGCAAACGCAGTAGTGCCATGGTCCAATTATCTTGCTTTTCTCGTGTGAAAAAAGTCTAAAAAAATGTGTGTTTATCTTGGCCTCAGTGCCAAGCAACAGACTTTGTTGGCGAAACTTCTTCTACTGGCCAGGCGTTGCATCTCATTCCAATGGATAAAAGAAAAAAACTGCTGAGATTAAAGGGGATGAGAGACTATGTTGTAGAATATGGTAACTAGTTTTAGACCGTCTGACATCAAGGGTTTGGCAATAAAGGGAGTGCCTTAATTTTCAGTGGGATTCTATGGCGATAAATGCCTAGATATGAGAAAACTATGACTCACCTCATTTGTTAATGTTATCATATTGATTTCATATAGTACTGCAGTCGTAATATCTTTGATTTGATCTGATACTATGTTCTGTGTCAAATTTTCTTGTATTGCCCGGGCGGCTGTTCTGCATTTTTTTTATTTTTGTTTGTTTTTTGCCAGGATATGCCGGATGTAATCCTGTTACAATTTGCTTGTTCAATTAAAACTCAGTAAAATACTATTGAAAAAAAATATACGTGGTTGAAAATGTCAATAGCAATTTACAGGAAATCGAAAGTTATGTGATGACTTTTATACTTACAAGGTTTTCTGTACAGAAAATGATCAAATGATAAAGTGATCAAATGATAAAGTGTCTCTAAATGCGCATTTAAGATGTTAATACCAGTCAAGCTGAAGATTAAACATCAGAAAGGAATCCCTCGTTATCCAGCTTATCCAAGGGAGTCTTCATATCTTACCCAAATGCATCTCCCCTCTTACTGTAGAGCTTCACTGGCAGCGCATAAGAACTGTGTGGATAAAGATATTTACAAAGACAAGAGGTTTTGTCTGTAACCTTGTTTTAAGCCAGGGAATGTGGGTCGTGCTGGTAGGGGTGTAAATTTGGGCTGAGCTCTTCATCAGACAGTGATAAAGGTGTTCAGAGGCCACACACACTGGCCTTCTGCGTTTTAAGCCAAGCAAGGCTTAAAGAAGAATTTCTGGATTTTTTTAAATACATGGGTCCTATTTTACTCACTCAAACTCAAGTCCAAACCTTTAACAGGAACACAAAAATATCGAAATCACGTCAGTGTTGAATTTGAACACTAAGCAGCAACGTCACACTGGTGATACAATGTAATCCTGAGACAAGCCTCCAAATCGAAGTAACATCCTTGCTTCAGCCACTGACAGCCTCATAACATTATAAATGACTGACAGCGCAAAACAGGTCCCTACAGAGACGCAGAAAATTAGATCCCACAGTCACCGTCTCTGACGTAGCAGATGATTCAGTGCACTGGAGGGAGTTACCAAGCGAGGGCTTCAATCACAACGTACTGAAATTCACAGGGGGGCTACTGTCAGAGACTGGAAGAACAACTACAATATTTTGGTGTTTTTTGCGGTTTATTCATTATCATGGTAGTGGCATTGTTAGCACTGCAAAATCACTTACCTGACTCTCTCCGAAAAACGCAGGCCACCTCTCTCTAATCGCAGCTACGGAGGGATCCGCCTCTCCCACGTTTCTGCACAGAAGAGAAAATGTCAGTTCCATCTTCTGAGCTTTTTCCATCCTGCTTTTTTGTGTCCTCAACCATGGCAAGTCATTCCTCCTCCAGAGGCCCATCTGTCTGACTCTCTGACTCCTTCATGCAGCCCCTTAGTTCCGCACCCACATCTAATCTTTGACGATTGATACATACTGCAGAACAGCGTAAGCTTTAAACTTTAGCTGGTCTGATATTTGAAGGTAAAATATGGACTCTATAGAAATTGACAACACAAATAATTGGTGCTAAATGTGTCAGTTGATGCTAAATGTGATGCCAGTGGGACTGTTCTTGCATGTGGGTACTTCTTTTCAATAATTTTTATTACATTTTTATTATTTTATAACTTGACTGACTCTTCTATAGAGTGAACAATATTGCATTCTGTACATACAGTGTGTGACCATTTGTTGATGTTTTATAGCAACATTCTTAATACTCACAGCTTTAAGATAAGAGAGATAATATAAGATAAACCTTTATTAGTCCCATAAGTGGGAAATTTGCATTTTTCTGCCATGACAATGCAAATTTCCCACTTGTGGGAATAACAAAGGTCTATCTTATCTCTCTTATCTTAACTTAAAGTGAGTACTTTTTTAAAGTAGCTGTGTTTTGTTTCCAAGTGCATAGTCTATAGTGACACCTATACGGAAATTAATTTGGGATAATGATCAAAGAAGTTTCTTACTGAATACAAAAAAACTGAATACAAAAAACATTGCATGGTAAAATAAAGGTGATGTTTATCGTGTTAATACAGGGTTGCAATCAACAGATATAAAAGATATCGGACATGAAAGATTTGTCACCCTTGGTGCTGTAAGTCAAACAAATATGTCCTCAGACAAATAAGATTTTTATTAAAATTTTCACTATGTTTTCTTATCTTATAGCCCAAATGCAGTCAGGGAAAGATGACTACAAGCATGACCACAACCCTTGTCTTTGTGAAAGGGAAACCCTGTAGCACCTGCTTGTCAGCTATAACCACACTTACGCTACAAATGCTTCTTAAACAAGCACATAAATATTTAAGTAAAATCAACAAAATGACTGTTCAAGGCCAACATACTTTTCAAGCCAGTTCATGAAATATTTGTGTTCTGTTGTATCAAATGCTGCACTTAGGCCTAATAGTGGAAGGATGGAAGGACTCTTCACCTTCAGGACTGACTCTGACATTGTTTACTATTTTAAGCAATGTTTCAGTACTAAAACCTGATTTACATTTACGGCATTTATCAGACGCTTTTATCCAAAGCAACATCCATTACCTAACCACAGGGGGCAGTCTACCTGGAGCAACCTGGGGTTAAGGGTCTTGCTCAGGATTTTGCTGGAGGTAGGATTCAAACCCATGACCTCTTGGTCTAGAGGCAAGTATCCTTTGGGTCGTCGTCATGTTGCAGGGTCCAGTTCTGCTTTAGCTTTCATTTTCTTGCATATGGTCCCACATGTTCCTCAGTAGAATTCATGGTGGATTCTGTGATGGTGAGCTGGTCAGGTCCTGCTGCAGCACAGCATCACCAAACCAAGACACTTCCACCGCCATGCTTCACGGGTATGAGTTTGTTTTCCTGGAATGCTGTATTTGATTTATGTCAAACATATCGTCTGTTCTGGTGTCCAAACAAATTTAATTTCAGACTCATCAGTCCAAAGTACATTATTCCAGAAGTCCTGGAAAACTTCATTCTGGCCTTCATGTTTCTCTTAGAGAGAAAACGCTCCCCCCCCAAGCAAGTTCAACTTGTGCAGTCTCTTTCTGATAGATGCACTTTAACATTAACAGTAGTGAGAGCCTGCTGCAGGTCCAGTGATGACATTTTCGGGTTTTTGGAGACTTCGTTTAGCATCTTGCCATCTACTCTCGGGGTGAACTTGCTTGGACGGCCGTACCTGGGCATGTCGGCAGTTGTTTTAAAAATGTACTCTACTTGTAGACTATTTTCTGGACAGTGGAGTGGCTGATTTCAAATTATTTTAATATCTTTTTAAAACCATTACCTGACTCATAAGCCGCTACAATCTTCTTTCTGAAGGCCTCAGACAGCTCTTTCGATCTCATCATGGCATTCACTCTCACTTCAACAGTCAGGGGCAGACCAAGCCTAATGTCAGAGGTTTAAATAGATCGAGCCTCCTTCAAAATACTGAGTAACGAGTAAATCAGGTGCCCCTGATGTGATACACCCGTGTGTGATTTGAACCATTTTAAGTGGGAATAAATGTGGGCATGCCCTGATTTGTTTCTCACCAGAAATTGCATTTTTGCAGAATTACATTGTACAAAAGATTTTGAAACGTATTTTCTTCTATTTTAATTCTTTGGTTATATTACTTAAATCTTCCCGTATTGTTACAATTGAGATTAAAAATCCACATGTCCAAAAATGTTACAAAAACACACAGACTTATTAAAATCAACTATTATTATTTTATTGGCATGTACTGAAACAACTAAATTCTCATAAGAACTCTGTATGAGGCCCCCGGTAGTCTGTCATTAGAGAGAAAGATCTTATTTGTATCTATATTAGTTACGGAAAATAGTTTCGAAGGAAGTGATGAAAAAACCTGTTTTCTGACTAATATTTAGAACACGTCTGTGCCTCTTCTACCTCTTTGTCTAGGACTGTGTACATAGTTGTAGCCTGTGGGCTGGCTTCATTTAGTCAACAACCTCATCAGGTCTATGCAACACATAAGGCATCAAGAATCTGATCAGTGAATATTTCACTTACAAAAATGATTTTAGGAGCGAGTGATCTGATGTGATCTGATGAAGTAGTTCCAGCTTTAGCTTTATATTTTCAGAGCTGAATTTGCTGGATGTTTGAGAAAGGTTGAGAAAGATGTTCTACTTGTCTGTTAAGTTGAGGGGACAGACACAGTCTTGATAGAGTGGGACATAGGTGATGACTCAAGGCTTCTAGCAGATGGTCAGTTTAGCCAGTCTGTCTGCTGGTTTGTCAGCAGTGACTATCTGAGCTGCGCTGCCAGCTAGTTAACAGGCTTTGGGCTATGTTGCAAGAAACAGAGCAGCAGCCTCCTTTGAGGAATGGATACCGTCCCAAGCCAAAAGAACAGGCTTGCCCCCAAACAGGGACAAAATGTCAATAAAACCCATATTGTTTTCAGAGCACCACTTGGAGAACCAGCAATTCAGACGGCTGAAGCCCCCCAGGGCCGCTCCTAACTGGGATAGTGCCAGAGTATATTACGGCATCAGACACTGTCTGAGCTAATTTAACGCTATTCTTTGTAACCTCTGACTGCCGCAGATGAATGTCATTAGCCCCACTAATCCTATTAAACACTATCCTGTCATACCTATCAAGTTAACAGCTTCATTGGTAGAAACCTAGTGCTGAAACCTAGTTTGCCTGTGAACCCAATGACCACAAAGTTGCAAATTCAATCACCCAATCGTCCTGCTACAGAAGCAGAGAACAAACTAATTAACACTTCATGTAAGTAAACTCTCCACTATTGCTAGAAATGGAGGACGATGCTGAACTAAACATGTCACACTCCGAGCAGACTAGGACCCTCCGTACTGAAACTTACCGGCTTTACTTTAATCTTCTCTGGGTCTGTGTATTGGCAACGTCGTTTCAAAACATTGGGTTATTCAGTAGTATTCTACTTTTAGCAAATAGAACAAAAACAAACAAAAGTTGAGCAGCACTAGCAGCAAAACAGGAAGTGACATCGAGTTCAGCTGGCAGAACTCACTGTGATTATGCTCTCGTGAAAATCTTATACCTGTGCAGTCAATTCACTTCTTACAAGCCTGTCTAAAGAAGTCTTCCAGTAATAATTGGGCCACATTTAGGAATAATAAAACTCCTCTCTTAGTATTTGTCATTTACCAAAAGCCTTTAATCTGGAGATTGTTAAGCCTCTGTTAAAGAAACTGAATCTTGATCCATGTGAGCTCTCAAATGATCAACCTACTTCTAATCTACAGTTTTTATCTCTGATTTTGGAGAAAGTTGTGGCTCAACAGTTATGTTTGCTTCTGCATAAGAACTGCGTTTGTGATCCAATCTGGGTTCCGGCCTCATCACAGTACCAGAATATGGCATTCGGCACCATAGACCTCTCAACTCTAGATTAGAAAACTTGGAGTCACAGGAACAGCCTTATCCTGGTTTAGATCTCACTTGAAGAGCTTAACGCCTGCTGTGTCACCATCGGCCCATTTGGTTGCACAAGACCCTCTTCCTCAAGCTGAGGGTTGAAAGTGAACCGAAAGAGATCCCAAAACTTGGCCAATCCCTTAAATTCATATTGATTTCCCTCAGAGGGGAAAATCCTGATAGCTGATGTCCGATAAACTGTTTGTGTGCAAATTATTTGTAGGTCTTATTGTAAGATATCAGCACTGTCAGAACATAACCTTATCTCTAGAATGGTAACATTGCAGGAGAAGGAAAAAAAACTTAAATTTTCAATGTCAGGTAATGTAACAGGATAAGTCACTTTGGTCCATTTCTCTTCGTCCACTCATTTTGACGTTTTGATGCAACAGCTGGCATTTTTCTGTTATGTAAAATAGATAATAGTTTTTGTTTTGACAGCCACAATGCATTTAAATACATTTGAACTTTGTTTTAAAAAATTGCTGACAAACATTTTAGTTATAGCAGAAATGGAAGATTGTTGTTGAAAAGGCTACCATTTGGACATCATGACTCAGAGAAACTGAAGGTCAAGCAGACCAATGCACTCTCTCTCTCTCCCTTTCACACTCTTACCATATCCAGTCTTCCATCCTCTGTAGTGATATTTCTGTCTATGTGCATCTGAACGTTCTCGACAAACAATATACTCTCACTCTTGGCCTTCGTTTCCATGGACACCGGGACTTGTTGAAAGGACTGTGTGGTTGTGTGGTTGAGTGTGGTTCTGTAGTCTATCACAGTCCTGCAGGTTATGAATGAAGTGCACATCTCATTCAGAGCCTCAGATGATTCACACTCTTCTGCAGTGTCTGATGCAAAATGGACACGCAAGTCAAAACCATCCAATGACAACATTGTGCATTTCTAATAAGCAGCATTTTTTTTAACTAGCTACTATTTTAAACCATGATTTCATGGAATGGACAAATGCATGATGTCAGGCTCTGTATCTTTTCCTGAATGCAGTCAGTACATGAGACAAGACAGATTTTAGGTTAGCAGAAAGGACTTGGGGGCTGAGAATGTAAATGACACAAAAACAGGTAGTAATGAGTGTTTAATTGTTTGTTTGGATTTTAGTGCAGGCGGATTTTGAAATGTGTAGAACATTAATGGGAGAGGAGTGCCGTTTTGATCCTTGTAACATCTAGTTTAGTTTAGTCTCTATCTTAATTACAGAATTTATTAAACGTCACTGTTTAGATCACAGATAGCCACACTCTGCATTTAGCAGCTACAATTTCTTACACCTTTACAAGAGCAAATCTGCAAATTGTTTTTCTGCCAAAAATGTGTCATTTATACCTGAGTTGTGTTAGTTGTTTAGGCTAAACTGTGTACTGATCTCTCTTATCTGATTAACACAGCTATTCGATTTTATAAAAACTGCTCAGTCAACCTAAACTCAATGCAAAACGTAAAACTTAAGGGTGTTTCCTGCCTAAGTGAATATTTAAGTATACACTTCTTAAGAAGTGCTTTCCCCTCAGGTCTGCCATAGATGTGTCAATTGCTTGCATTACTCGTAAGATGTGTAAATACTGGCTCTGTTCTGCAAACTACCACCCTAATAGTGTGTAAACGTAGTGAATAATGTATTATGTACATTTCTGAATTGGGTGGTTTGGGATGCAGCTAATTTCTTTCTCGCCCTTGGATGTAAAAAAAACGCATCTTTCAACAAAAGGTAAAATGAGACGTCAATAAGCAACAAACATCCAGAGATAGTGAATGGAATTTTAGGGAGGCACCCGGGATAGCCAATCAGGTATCGAGTGATGACTGGACCCTGGACACCAGATGACTTCGAATATGAGTCAGATACTTGGACTCTACTGGGCTTACTCTCACCGGGTGAGTGCGGTGGTCCTCCCTCTTCTCGATTCTCGACTTTCCTGGATCTAATGATTGTTACTATTTATTGCTATTTTATATACAGCTTATATGTGTTTTTATTATTTCTAGATAAAGAAAATACTGATAATCATTTTTTTCAAACTTGTTTGTAATTTCAACCTTCAATAATAACCTCGTAAACAACTATGACAACTGTAGTGTTTCTTATTTAAAAAATAAACTTGTTTTAATCCATTATTAACTTTTCATGGTGACATCCTTATATTCTATATTCAATTCTCCTTGTAATCCCCAATCACCACTGTGGTACTGCCACCTTCTGGCCAAACATTGAACTACTTCTCATTTAAGCCCAATTCCCTTTTTTACCACACCTTCTTTAAATCCGAACAGCACTTTCACTTCTTAAGGATAAAACATTCTTTAACAAGATTCTAATGTTCTCAGAGAACTAGAAGGAAGTACTTGTATGTTTTTGTTTTAATAATCATAAATCATAGAACCGTCCACCAGTTGATAAATGCTTGGTCTTTCAGGTGTTTTCCTTGGTCTTGTACAGTTTCTCAAAACTGGTGTGTCAGTTTTTTGGGGAAGGTGTGGAAGGTTCAGCGAGCTCCTCAGAAATCTCTCAGCAAATTCAGTCCCCGCAAAACTGGCCTCAAAGGCCTCCTGAGTCTTCAAAAGACACTTTCTGTTTCTCCTGATCACTTGTCTATCCTCAGTCTTTACAGTGATCGACCTGGGACTCACTTCCATAAGGACGGCCCCCATTCTGTTCCTGGAATTAGGATCCTCAATTCTTACAACTCTCTTTCCTGAAGCGTTCCAGACTTTTTCTGACTGAGTTTGAGTTTCATCTTTTTCTTAACCGTTTCCCTTGGCTGTTATTTTTCTTTGCAATGTGCTTGAGATGCTGCACACTGAAACAGGTTTGTTGATGGTGGGAGGTGCCAGTGTCTCAGGGCGCTCTCATGCTTATCATACCCCTCGGATCTGCTTTCTCGAGTTATTCTGCTATAGAGAGGTATGCTAGAGTTTCATTTTGCACTATTTACAGTTAACTTTATATATTATACCATGTGTTACGGAGAGCTGCAGGCTAGGGGTATGACAGAAACACTATGGTTTAAATTGAAGAGACAGACTTCAGGAGGGTGAATGTTGATGCCCTTTATATCTACAGCAAAATTATGAGGGCACTTCAGGGATGGTGTATAGCGGCTATCTACAAAAAATATCTAACAAATCAGAAATAACTGTAAATGAATGCAGCAATGTCATTGTACATGCAGAATTATGTAAACAACGTAAAAACGAGATATTCAGTATTAACCGTTTCCTGTATCTTTTACGCTACTTTGGCGCCATCTAGGGCCCAAACGAGGGAAGTGAATCGGTAAAGCAGGGCTCGTAACCATGGAAACGGCTACATTCAAATCTGTAATTACTGAACAGAACAGCAATAACATAACTTTATAGCCATTAAACATTACACACTGGCTCTGAAAATGAAACAATCATATTTACACTGCGGCTTGACCAGGCCTGATCGTAATTAAACTAATTTCGTAGCGCAGCAGCCCTAGTTCTGATGTCTCCTCCGATCCACAACACGAGCACTGTCCTTTAGGTTATCTTCACCAGAGCCACTCCTGCACTCAACATTTTGACGACCCTTTTTCATCTCTCTGACCATCATCCTTTGTCATTCACATTCTCTCTCCAGACCTACTCCAACTCCAACCACTCTTGTCTTCAACTGCACTCTTCACTTCCTTTCTCCTCCTGCACCTTCTTGCATCTCCTCGGGATGGAAAAACTGACAAGACTCTCTACTTACTGACCACCTCCACTAATCTGTTTTACTCCACTTTCCATGGATTATGGTCTCCAGTTCATGACATCCTGCTACCCTACCACATCACCCATACCCTACTTCTGACCATGTCCTTGGATCTTCTTCCTTATATCACTTGCATCAAAATAGGCTACTTGGAAGCAGGCCATGTTTCAGAAACCTTCAAATCAGCTGAAGTCACACCACGCTCATCATCACTGACGCAAATAACTACTCTCTTCTCCCCTTCCTTTCCAAAGTTCTGGAGTGTGCTGTATATAACCATCTCAGCCTATTTCAATCACAAAATAGATTTCCTGACACAAACCAGTCTGGATTCATAGTAGACTATTGTACAGAAGCTGCACTTTTAGCAGTCACTGAGCTTCATGCAGTTAAAACAGCTAAACTGTCATCATTTCAAAAAGCTGAAGAACCTAGAACTGGTGCTCTGACAAAAATCTGACCCAGTATCGTCAAGACTGAAGAGCTAAGTTGCATAATGAGGTGAATACGCTCCAGTCCTCATCAGAGAAGCTTCAGTTGAACCAGTCCTCGGGAATCCCTTAGTTATTGAATTTCTCAACATGTCTGATGGCAAAAAATTTTTTTTCTGTTCACTCTGTGGAGAGCTGCTAGTGAATCTGTTGCAGACAGACACGCTGACCTGAAAAAATCAATAACGTTTCTGTTTATTTGCCTTTTAGAATCATGCGTCCTAGACAAGAATTATTTCTGCATTTTGCGGAGGGCCACTATTGTAAATTTGCATAATGGTATATAATATAGAACTTAATATCTCTCACTCTCTCTCTCTCTCTCTCTCTCTCTCTCTCTCTCTCACACACACACACACACATACAACACTGCCACCAGCAGCTCACCACCGTGTCCAATGACGGAGATTAGGAAAATGACACTAAACAAATGCATTCAAAACTACTATTATGGCGCAGCTTTCTCAATTAAGCAAATAACAACCTGCCTTCACACTGATCTTGTGACTCTTGTACAGACTGAAGCAAAAAAAAACAATCAATTTAAAAAAACTTTTCTTTTTTTTTAATAAGCATGTGTGCAGACCCACATCTATAAACTTAAGGTTATATAATAAATATAATACTATTACACATTTGGCACATTATCATAAAATATGTAAATGGCAGATGCAATTTACATCCTCACATAAATACTGATGTATGCTTTTTTCACCTTGACCTTAAAAAGGTGAAAATTATTCACCTTTCTGTTTGTCCTGTGGGGGTGCAGGAAATGGGACGCATGCGCAGGAGCTCTGAGACAAAACAGGCAGCAGAAAGAATATGGATAACACGCTTTTGCAACAAAGGGACAACAGGAGTGGGAACAGAGGACAACAGAGACATAAACAAGGTTCAGATACAGATCAGGAGGGCAAAGCCTTTATAGTGAACACAGAGAGGATTCAGGGCCCTGACGAAGAACACATTAACAAGAATCCACACAGGTGAGGCAGTCCCAGGACCAGGGGCCAGTCGAAAACCCTTCTGACAGGTGAGCTTGCACAACCCAGCCACCCAGGGAGCTCGCTGACTTTCAGAAGGGACCCGGCATACATGTGGCACCAAGCAAGGCTTCATTCTGGAACTCACAGTGGGGGTAGGCCATGCACTCCTGATGAAAGAGGCCATCACATTGTCGTGGAAAAATACATCATGTTCCACAAATTCAAGACTCAAGACCAGAGATTCTTAAATCAAGACCTGATTCTTAAAATCAGCCCTGGTTTATTCTCAGGTCTCTTCTCAGCGTGCTGACAAGAGAGAGCTAATACAAGACAAGTTACATGGATATTTATTCTCTGCTTCAGCATGATGTAATGGTATCGGTTCCTTTCTGGGCCCAGTGGGTTTTATTCGTTCTATGTGTGCACATGCCATTAAACATGCTGACCAAGAACACCACATACTGTTTTAGAGACTAGAGACTAGGCTGTCAGTAACTCTTCTCCCTTCTCGTAAGTTGCTCATGGTCTCGCGGTCCCGAGAGAGCTGAGGGTTTCGCATCACTTCTCGGGCCGATACTATTCTAATCTCACTACTCCTCCCCCTGGCCCTACAGTAACCGCCAAAACATTTCTTATCAAGATACAGAGGTAAAATGTGATAGACCTACAAACAGACACTACACAAATATAAATGAGAAAGACACTGCAAACTGGTTAACTAGTACATTTTCCCCCACAACATCTCTAATCTATTAACTAATCTAAATACCAATAAGATCTATTTCTCTTTCTTATCAGGCTCTTACACTCAATGCAGGTTAATTTATACATGTTGTCATAGAGCAGCTTTACAGAATCCAGGTCCAAGCTCCTCCCAAGGTTTCTTCCTCCTCCCGAGGTTTCTCAGAAGTTGGACCCATCCTCCTCTGGTATTCAAGAGATAGAGAAAGAGAGTCTCCATTGGAAAACTAACAATAGAAGGCCTTTGTGTACAACTAAATCACTGTTGGACAGACTGTTGTCTATGGCTAATAGAGTTGGTACAGTTAAGAGTCAGTAGAGGTAGTTTTTATTGGAGTGTAAGTGAGGACTAGTTTGAAAGTCTCTAGTCCAGAGCAAGAAGGACACTGCACCGGAGTTTTTGAACCGCAGTTGCCCTTGACTGGGGGAGGAGCACATGGGGAGTTGAAAGCAGCCAAACCAGTTGAGGACACTTGGGCAAGGGACTCCAGCGACTGCAGATCCAGGATGAGGTGGACCTGGAGGTAGACGGATAGTGATCAGTTGGGCTAGACAAATGTGCAGCAGTTCCCCTCAGAAAAAAAAACAAAAAAACAGAATTAGTTCTGCTTAAATTTACAGGGTATAATTTATAACTGAAAAGAGTACTCCGGCATGACTCTCCATAACAGCCTAGCTATAATTTTAACGGGATTCTCTGTGTCTGAGTCTCAAATCGTATTTAAAGAATACTCCTGAACTGGGAGCTTTATATGAAAAAGCTCTTTCCCTGCTGTAGCTTTCATAATTAATCGCAACAGATATGTTCAAGGAGGTATTCAGGTGCGAGGCCTTTCAGGGCTTTATATGTCAACAGTACAAAATTATAGTTTGATCGAAAGCCAAGGAAGACTTGATAATGTGGTCAAATTTCCTGGTTCTAGTGATTCTGGACAGCTCAAAACGTACTTAGGTTCGTGTTGAAGCAACCTGAAGTCTGGACAAAGACATGGACAATTTATTCTGCATCATGAAGGGATAATGATAAACCAAAGGGAGGATTAAGGAAGGGGTGTTACACTGTATTGTGTACATGTCTTTGCCACTACAGAAAAATGCCAAATGTTTAGTATTAGATATGATAATCTGCTCAGGGGCGTCAGTAGCATTTTTAATGTGAGGGGCGGGGTCTATGCGTGGGGGCGGGGTTTGGTTGTGGGGCAGGGTTTGGGTGGGAGCGGGGGTTGGTTGTGGGGCGGGGTTTGGGTGGGGGCGGGGTTGCTGCGCGCGTGCAAAGTCTCAGTCCTTTTAGAGGATAGGTGTGGAAGCCGCTGTTCAATCTTGAATCTTTCACGAAATAACGAACTCCACTTAATCGATAGGAGAATACACACACCACTGGAAATCCGAGCAGAAAGTAGCCATATGTTTCGAAACCTGGAGCAATTAGTGAATTAAAACACTCCAATGTATGTTCTGCGTATTAAAAATATCGACACAGCTAAGAAAACTGCACAGAAATGCAAAAATCTACCTCTGTGGATTTAAAGAGCCACGTGGAAAATGTGCAGCTGTATTTGAATCTAATTGCACTGAAAGTGCAGCCATTTCACTTACAAATACAAACTAATTAACTGTGAAATCTAGTCACAGTCAAAACCAGGACAGGATATCATGTGACTTTGTGGCTAACTTTGGGCACTGGTCACACACCAACACACACTTAAACTCGACACAGGACTTTGGATTGAAGAGAAGTAAAGACATGGACGAGAATGTGTTTTCACTGCTGCTTCTTTCAGGCATTTACATTTGATCGTTTCTATGGGTTTGTACTTTGATGGATTCTTCCCTTTTGTTGAACGTTAGCTTTTATGCTTTTTTGTTTCACTCCAGGTTTGTTCGGCATCTCTTCTCCATCTCGAGAATTCATCTATGTGAGAGAAAGGATGACCTGGCTGGATGCTCAGAAGTACTGCAGAGATGCGTACACAGACCTGGCGACTATAGAAAGTCTGGATGAAATGCGAAGAGCTGGAGATAAAGTGGAATTTCTGTACATTGGTGATGTATGGATTGGTTTGACCAAGGGAGCAGACATCCACTGGGGCTGGGCTTTGGGGGAGAACACTCTCTCCCAGTACAGTGTGTGGGGCAAAGATCAACCAGATAATGGGTTTCTGAATGGACACTGTGGGGCAATGTATCAGGATGGATACTGGTATGCTATCAGTTGCCTTTTGGTCTATCAGTTTGTCTGCTTTGATGGTGAGTTACATGGTTAACTCTTTAAATGTCTGTATAAGATAAGATGACATAAGAAAGAACTTTATTTATCTCGAGGGAAATTCTTTTGTCAATAGCATGCTCAGTGCAACAAAATTAAAAAAAAAAAAGAAAATAGACAATAAACAATAAACTCCAGTGTGACATAATTATGGACATTATTGCAACAAGATAAACTGTAACACTGGCGCTGCTGTGTGTAAGATTTAATGCTGTACCAACAGTTCAGTGATGCAAAATGGTTTCTGAAAGTAATTTAGTGTTCATGCAATAAGAATAAAAATAAATGGAATTAAATACCAGCAGGCGTGAGATTAACATCTGTAACATTCAGTCAATTCACAGATGAAACAGTTCAGTTATTTTGGCTTAAGTAATATTTTAGTTATACTTTATTTATTTAAATACTGGCTTCAGCAGATTCTGTAATGTATAAATTCCTCCATTCCGTTAATTTATTAGAGTGTTTCCTTTTTATATATGATTCTCTTTTATCTTTGAAATGTAATCTTTCTGTTCATTCGCAAAATAAACGCAATTTTCTGTAGTTCTGCCAAACATAAATATTAATCACTTCTGCATGCAATCCATTCAGGAGGCATTTTTGATACTGAAACTTTTCGTGAATAAGAACAGCTATGTTTATTTACGTATTAAAAACGTCACGTGCGATATTTGAGATTAACTTGAGATATTTGACTACATGCACAATATATAAAAAATATGTAACCACAAACAGAAACACACTGGAGCTTTAAATTAACCTTTAACTTCATTTTTGTTATGAGAGGTAAAATAGTTCTTTTATTTGATAGGAAAATCACTAAGAATATTGAAAACTAAGAATAAGGAGGCAGTCCTCTCCGTGAGGAAGGCCAGTGTCCTTCCAACCAGCTCTTAAGATTTAAATAAAAAAATAATCTTGCATAGCCCTACATACAGGGTGTTGTATCATTTCTTGCGATACTGTGGTTGTACACGTGTGTGTATTTAGATGTGTGTGTATGTGCAGAGTTTGATGGCATGTTCCAATTATCCTACCGGACTGGAACTTGGAGGGAGGCTCAGGAGTACTGCCGAGACTTCAGTACGGACCTGGCCAGCATCCGTAACCAAAACGATCTGAGTCGTGTTTCCAGATTCAACCCCTCTACATCTTACATGTGGCTCGGCCTGTCCGGGGACACCTGGTACTGGTCTGACCAGAGCTCCTCCCTTTTCCGCTACTGGGGAACTGGAAAACCACTGAATCTGAATCTGAACTACTCAAACTGCGCCGTCATGGACATGAAATCTTCTGCAACATGGAGCAATGTAGCCTGTGACAAGCTGCTGCCGGCCATGTGTTACAGAGGTTCGTACCTTCTTATGTTACAAGGATTTCTTTTTTAGTTATACTACATTGTATCATTATTTAATTATCCTATTTAATTTTAACTATTTTTAGTATTATATTGTTTTCATTATCTATCTGTCTATCTGTATCTATCTATCTATCTGTCTGTCAATCTGTCTGTCTATCTATCTGTCTATCTCTGTCTGTCTGTCTGTCTGTCTATCTATCTGTCTGTCTATCTATCTATCTATCTATCTATCTATCTATCTATCTATCTATCTGTCTGTCTATCTATCTGTTCTCCCCTCAATTAATTCACTCATCCATCCACTCTCTCTTCTATCACACATGTACCGTGTTCTCTAACTATCCTTTCTGGCTGCTTCCCCAGATTACTCCCCAATTATGTTTCACCTGCAGCTTCTCATCACATAATTTTTCTCATCTCCTCTGCCTGGCTTTGTTTGGCTGCTCTCCGTCATTCGTGGACTCCTGGCGCACGCTGCGGCGACGCTCAGGCCTGGTGCTGTTAGCAGCAGAGGAGCAGCTGGAGGCTGTGGGCCCATTACTGCCCTGAGCATCCAAATGGCCAGGGTTTTCTGCCAGGTGGGCCTGGATCCTCCTAGAGGAGGGTAAACACTGCCAGCCTAGAGCATCTGCAAATGGGCTTCAGCTGCTTCCACTGCTAATGGAGACTCAGTGTTCAACTTCATCTCTTCCATTAGAGTTTTGGGGTCTGAAGCACAGTTCAGCATAGAAGGAAATGAGGAGGGCTCGATGCGGTCATGTCGAAGCTGAAACGACAGGTGTCTCCACAGAAAAATGTAAGAGCTGGTGTGTATTAGACTAAAGAGGCTATTACTAGACTTGTTTACACTGGCCCTTGACCCAGCACAATGATCTTCCTCAAAATGCTGCTGCACGAGATGAAAAAAAAACATTTTAACATCTACCAGAGCTTTCAAAGGGTTGGTAATTGTTTGTTCTGTATTTTGGTTATTTGGCATTACATTAACCCTTCACATAACATGTTTCTCAATAATGTTACTACATAAAGATCATATATTTTGTGTGTGTGTGTGTTTGTGTGTGTGTGTGTGTCACTACCATTCACAAGTATTCAAAAGATCAAGTTTATCATTTGTAAAACCGTGCATCTGTACTGACCTTCACTTTCTGCTTTTCATGCTGTAAAAGCTGGACCTGTAAAGGTTTTCTCTGCTGCAAGACTTGCAAATAACCAATCTTTCTTGCTTCTTGTGTTTCGAGAAGTGGACGAGAAGTGACGCTGCTTGATCAGTGCTGTTAAGTAAGGACTGCAAGTCTGTTCTTGGCCTTGAAGGCAAGTGTTAAGGTTTTGAACTTGAAAGGTTTTGAAAGGTTTTGAACGAGTGGCCACATGGAGCCAGTGAAGGTTCCGTAGTAAAGGTGTAGTGTGTAAGAATTTAGAAATGTCTAACCTTGCAGCTGCATTCTGAATCAGCTGAAGTGGTCTCGTTACCTTCAGTGGGAGTACAGCCAATAGAGACGTAGTTGCAGTAGTCCAGTTTAGAGATAAGTATAGCCATTATAAGTGACGTTACTATTTCTATTTTTCCATTTGTTATAAAATTATGTACAACAAAATACAACCAGGTTTTTAGACTGGCTAAGGTTTGAGGGATGTAACCCTGGACCAGCCACCTGGCTTTTTAAACTGTATTTGATGAAATTCTATACAAGGCTCGAGTATAAGACTGCACAAAAAATAAGTAATTTAAAGGGAATGAATAAAGCACATGTAAAAGTAGTCTTTGAATAAAACGCAGCCTGTTGCAATCTTAATTGATCTATATCATGGAAAATTACATTTGAACTCTTATTTAAATACACTGCCCTCCATAATTATTGGCACCCCTGGTTAAGATGTGTTCTTTAGCTTCTAATAAACTCAGTTTTGTTCTAAATAATATAGGACCACAATGAAAAAAGAGGAAAATCCAGCCTTTAATTCAAGTGCACTTATTCAGTGGGAAAAAAATCACACATTAAGAAATCATTTGTAATATCAAATCATGTGTGCCACAATTATTAGCACCCCTGATGTTAATACTTTGTACAACCCCCTTTTGCCAACAAAACAG